>RCHF01001318.1:0-39732 GCA_003987895.1 Neonothopanus nambi | reverse complement strand
ATAAAGTTGTACGGGCTTTGTTGTTTTTTTCTACTGAGTGCACTGTAACAACGACTTGCTAGCTATGGATGCAGTCGAGCTGTCGCGTTGGACGCGGTTCGCGGCAAAAGGGGGAATAGGGAAGTGCACGGCGATACAAGACTGTGTAGCGGAGAGTAGCGAAGATCTAATGTTTCTCAAGGTGTGTTGTTAGAATGACTCCGCTGTCCTATTTCTGATATATAGAGAACAGGACGACGAGATCACAGTGTTGATGCAGATTGGAGATGCGGAAGGTGTATATCTGGGCTACTGTGAAGGAGTCGTAGGACGGTTCCAGTCCAAGGATGTTTATTTTCATTCAAAGCTCAAACGACCAGTAATGACAAAAAGGAATTCGTCGGTGCCCACAGCAAAATCACCTACGCCGACGTCGACGCCTCCCATGCCGAGCACACCAGTCACTGCTACTGCTGCGAATCATGCCCATGTTCCGTCGATAGCCCATTCTCTCCAATCAGTTGAATCGACGTATTCGACGCAATCAGCGACGACGGCCTCCTCGGCGCATATGGATTTCGGACTGCCGAGAGTCATGTCTCCGCCCTCGATGTATGAACAGCTACCGAACGTGTCTGCCATAGCTAGAGTGGTCACCGTTGATGCTGAAAATGCAAATGCAGCCCCAAGAGGACAGAGAAAATCTTACCTTTCTTCGCTCTCTCGACAATCATCGCTCTCTGCCCCGTCAACTTATGCAGGCGATGAGACGGATAGAGAAGAGACGAGAAGAAAGTCCGCCGCGTCTACGGTGTCGAGAGTGTCGAGAGTATCAACAACGTCTGATGGTGAAGTTGGCATTGGCTTGTCTCTACTGGCTAATCTCGGTGGAGAGAGTACAGATGATGATGACAGTGACAGTGATGCAGAGGGAAACACGACGTATACTCAGCCTGCACCTGCACCTCCACAACAGCGGACAGTTCCTACACCTTCCCCATCCCCTTCATCGACATCAACAACCTCCACCTCCTCATCCTCGGCATCTTCAGCGCCACTCGCATCCTTCCCTCGTCCGCCGTCGAGTCATCTGCTTGGGGAGACGGTGATCCCTACGTCGAAAGATCCGGATAACCCGTTCGGAACGTTCGGCCGAGTGGTCGGGACTGCGGCAGAGAGCGCAGCAGGTACTGGATGGGGTGTGCGCGCTCTTGTTCAGGGGTTGTTTGGTGGATCGCCGGCGGTAGCTGCACCCGCACCCGCACCCGCGTCAACTCAAGCGCAGACACAGGCAATAACACCGACACAGACCCCGAAACCTGGAATAGCGAGTACGGTGGCACACAAGTCTACGGAAAGTACGACTACTGCTGAGTCGGAGGGGAGTTCAGGGTCGAGTGAGACTGAAGGTGGAGGTCCTTCGACGGCTCATGGACATGAGCAGATGTCTTCTCAGTCGTCAAAAGACGAGGATCTGTCTGGTCATGGTGAACCTAGAAAGGATCAAAGCCAGACTGATGCTGATGCAAGTGGAAATGGAGATGCTAATGATGCGGCTTTTTCACCGCCACCCGTATCACCCACCTCCCTTAAATCCTTCAAATCAAGCTTCAGGTTCCCAGTCAGAAATGAGGGTGTTGGTGGACACGAGACTCACGCTGATAGTGCCCGCGCTTCGAGTTCTCATTACTCTGACCGTTCATCTTCGTCTTCGAGGATCTATCATTCGCCGCCGATACAAGAGGATTTCACGCATGAATCTAGCTCGTCATTATCTATACCTCCCGTTCCAGGACCCGGTGTACCTGCTCACAATCACAATCCAACCGCGTCAACTACTCTAACCAATTCCTCTACCGCCAACACTAGCACCAGTATCACTAAACCTCCCGCTCCTGGCACCGGACCTCTACCTTCCCCCTTCTCCGCTACGTTCTCCCTTGGCAGCCGAAGCCAAGGCAGTGCGAGCGGCGAAGACTGGGAAGGTGCGTCCGATATATACGATAATTATTTCTATAGGTACTCGGTTGCGTCTAGGATGTCTGGAATGAGTGGGATGTCCGGGGGTAGTGAAGGGAGGAGAGAGTTAGAGAGGGAGTGGGAGAGGGTCAATGCGAATGGGGTTGTAGGTGGGGGAGGGGAGAAGAGGAAAGAAGGGCAAGGTGATGAGAAAGGAAATGGGGAGGGAAAGAGTGGGGAGTGGGATGAGGAAGAGGAAGAGGGGTTGGCTAGTGCAAGTACTGTCGTACCTACACCGAAACTCTCACAACCACAACAAAACCAGCGCCCGCCGCCTCGCTCTGATTCGCTTACGATGCAGCGCGCTTCTCATCATCACTTGGAGTCGATGGCATCGATGGCGTCGGTGCTTGAAGAAAAGCGCTCGTCACGTTTTCATTCTGAAGGAGGAGATAGAGAGGAGTACGATGACGATGAGGAGGAGGGTGTAGATGAGTTATTCAACAAGCTCGAGCAACTCTCGGCGAGGCCTTCTATGGGATTTCTGGAGGCACATGCGAAACTTTTCGGCGGGGATCGGGACCGGGGAGATGATGAAGGTGAAAGGGGAGAAAGGGAGGGGGAAGAAAGGGAGAAGGTGGTGGGAACTACGAGAGCGTTGAATGTCGTTAAGAACTCTCCTGTAAGTCCCAGGTTCAAGCGGAGTGAGATCGGGGCTGGCGGAGGAGAACAAGGCATACCCGATTCGCTCGGCCCAAGCTCTGGCGCTGGCACGAGCTCTGGTACAGGCCGACGACCAGCCCCGCTGGAATTAGTATCCAGCAATAACAAACGAAATGGGGGTAGCCTAAGTGTTATGGGGCCTGGGCCCTCGCCTCTTCTGCACACGCGGTGGGGAAGCCCAGTCAGCTCTGCGGGGATGTCTACAGGGAGTGTGTATGAGGATGGGGTTGGGAGTGGGAGTGGAGGGTATCCTACGCCGTATGGGATTGGGGTTGGAGGAGGGGGTAAGGGCTTAGGGAGGTTCAAGAGAAGGTGAGTTATTGACTGGTTCTTATTTGGGTGAGTAGAGTGTTGATTCGGTTAAAAATAGATCCAGGGGTGATGGAGAGGGAAATGAAGGTGAGAGTGCTGAAGAGGGGATCGGGATTGACGTGGTGGATGAGGACGAGGATGATGATCGTCCGTTAGGAATTGCGGCTGGAATTGCTAATGCGTTGAGGGAAGGTGTTCAGGATGAGAAAGACAAGTCAAGTCAAAATCAAAACCATCGCAAATCGGTGGTAAATGATAGAAGGGACGGGGATGACGATGATACTCTGGGCCATGAAAGAGGCATCGTCATCGAAGACGATGAAGAGTTGCCTTCGCATGCCGTGGATCCGAATGAGAGCGAGTTGGTGAACATGAGTTTGACTACCATTGCATCCGAGAGCAAGGACGTTTCTATTTTCAAGGGGGAGATTTCGGACGACGACGCTGACTCTGATATCTCACATTCACGCTCAAGCAAGACGACGTCGAGAGGTTCGAGGATGGAGCTGGCACCGCTCGTTATTACAAATGAGTCTGCTAGTTCTAATGCCACCAGTGTTTCTGGTTTACAAGTCACCTCTTCTTCAACGCCCACATCACACGCGACGTCTCCGTATTCTGCTGTTTCTCCGTACTCCCCAGGTGACTTGCCTCTAGATCTATTACCCCCTCCGTCACCTTCGACATTTCCTCCCGCAGTGAGTCCTCAGCAACTGTCACCGCCGATTCCAAGACCTTCGTTGGCGGAACTCAGGGGATATGATGGTGCTTCTTCTGGCAGTACCTTAAGACCTGGTGCGACAGGTCAAGCGGGGGATTCTGGGCAGCGCAGATCGCTTTTCTTACCTCATCCCAACGCGCCCAAGGCGCCTGTTGAGGGACCTGGACCGATGTATATCAGAAGCGTTGACAACAACAATGCTCTCCAATCTTCACAGCAACAGCAGCAGCAGACTGGGCAGCAACCACAAAGACGAGGTCCAGACCCGAAAAAAGTCGCCGCGAATGTGCTCCGAATGGTACTCAGTGCGCCACCTCCTGCACAGGTTTCGCCACAGAATATGCTTCCTCTACCATCATCTATGCCGATTCGGGGTGCGGGAAGTAATAAGAGGAATCCGCCACCGCCGCCACCTGCCCCTCTCCCGCGTGGGCCAACCATTTACGCTAGGGTCGATGTAGATTTGGGGAGTGCGATGGGGCCAGTGCCAATCACGTTCAGTGTGGAGCCTATGGGTCCCCCGCCCTTGCCCGCGCCTATGACCATGCAGCAAAATCCTCCTGCGCCTTTAGCCCAAAGRGCAATGACGTCCCCACCGATGGAGAGGACACAGTCGCCAGGTGGAGGTGGAGAAGTGAAGAGGAGTGTCACAGCTCCTGCGAGCACCTCGAATACTGCTTCATCATCATCGTCAATGGCAGCAACAGGAAGGAGTACTGAGGATGCGAATATTGCCTCAACGCCGACTGGGTCTGGAGGTGGAGGCGGAGCCATTCCAAGGCCGAATTTCTTCCCTCAAGTTGGGGCCCGGAGACCTAGGTCGAGAAGTTTTTCAGATTTCAATACGTCGTCTTCTGTGCCAGTTTCAAGTACAAAGGAGGTTGCAGATAAGTAAGTTCCTATTCTTCTTTCTGTCTTACGAATCCAAGTAATTTATGCGTTGACTAGACCAGCTTTACGTGCGCGCGGCTCTTCGGCCTCTCTTTCGTCCTCACCTCTTCGAGATGACGTCTCTCCCGTAAAAAGTCCGCCGAAACCGGGTCCTTCGCCTCTCCGCCCACCCTCGCTGGAAAAGATACCTTCGCTGAGCAAACTCCGTGGCCCTTCCCCCCTGTCGCTGCCACACAACAACACCAAACTCCCGATGTCTGGACTGGTGGGCGGTGGCATTAAACCGCCTGTGAGCCCCCTTGCAGTTTCGTTCTCCGGTCCTCCCTCGCCCACCGCCAACAGTCGACCAAGCCAGCTACGTAAAGTCACTTCCGCGACCTCTCTCCGCGGATCGCTCAATTCACTTGGTGGACGAACATCGACGTCAAGAGCGATTGGAGATCTTGGGGCGAGTGATGCGCCGCCTCTATCACCTGTACGGTCGCCTGTGCTAGCGAAGAAACAATCGATTGATGGGAATGGGATTCATACTCATTCGAGGCAGTCTACCACAGAGCGCGTCGGAGGTACTGGTGTGGACTCAGATACGGTTTCGGTCGTTAGTTCCAGGTCGCAAGCTGTTGTCTCACCACCGCCTATGGATCGTCAATCTTCTCTCAGTCTAAGGTCCAAGCTTTCCTTGCCCAACATGCGCCGAAGTAACACTCGACAGGGGAGCATGGGTTCTGGCATGGTTCCAATTGAGAATGAAACTGTGCAAGTGGAGGATATGGATTTTGAGTTAATCAAGCCAAGTTTCGCGCAGCTTGGTGCCAGCAGTCGATCGAGTGAGGATTCAGGTATGCTTCCTCTCAGCGAAGCTAAGCCCGATCTCTCGAGTTTACATCTCAGAGCTGAGAGTCCTGCGATTTCCATCTCGTCGGGTGTTTCAGGCACGTCACGAGGGGGAGCTTCCGGAGGATTTGCTTCTGATATGTCTAGTTCTGCGGCGTTCCGCTCCAAGGCTTCGAGCAAGTCTTCCGATGCGGAGGCTAACATGGACGCGCATCGACAGCGCGAGCAGAAGTGGATGGCGCTCATGTCGAGCGTACCGGCTTCCCAGGCAAGAAAAAGCAAGAAAGTGCGCAAGTTGGTCGGAGAAGGCGTCCCTTCGTCTGTGAGGTATCTCGTATGGTCGCATCTGACAGATAGCAAGTCGAAGAATGTGGCTGGCGTGTATGCACAGCTGAGTAAACGTGCGAAAGTGGCGGCGTTTGGCGAAGTCGAGCGGGATGTGATGAGGTGTTTTGGGGAGAATCCGCATTTACAGACGACGATGGGACCGCTTTTGTGTTTATTACAGGCGTATTTGACAATGGTACCGGACGTGCAGTACTCAACGGGTGAGTTTATTGTAGTTGACTAATAGTGTCCACGATTGACTGGTCGGTCCGCAACTCAACAGGCCTCACCCTCATCGCTGGACACCTCTTGCTTCTCGCACCAGAGGAAGATGCATTTTGGATTTTCGTATCTATGATGGACTCCGTTCTTCGCCCATATTTTTCACCAAGTTCCACTCAGATGGAAGTCGATGCCGCACTGTTCAGTCGAGCTCTTGAGGCAAACGATGTTCAAGTCTCGAAGAAGGTTTTGATTGACATGAGCATTAATCCCGCACATATTTGTTTCCCTTGGTCAGCATTATTTCCTACTACATGACGAGGACGGCAGCTAACGCGTTGATCTAGGTTTACCTCGCTGTTCGTTAGTAGCCTGCCGACGGATTATATCAATAGGGTGTGGGATTTGTACCTATACGAAGGTTTGTACGGTGTCTTCCCTCTTGAAAGATGTTCACAATATCCTTTACAGGTGTTCCCTTCCTCATTCGCGTCGGCTTGGCTATCTTCTACTGCTGCCGTCGGGCTATCCTGGAAGCTACTTCTGAAGAGGCCGTTCTACAATACTTGAAGCATCCGTCAGCGACCTGGCTTCCACCGTCCTCCGAGGCGTTCATCACCCTTGCTTCCTCTTTCAAGGTCAAAGACGACGATGTACGCAAGCAGCGCGTGAAGATGGAAGCTCAAGTGAAACGTCAAGCTCAAACACCTCGATTGGCATCCGGTGCTGGCGCTATTTCTCTGCCTCGCAGCTGAAAAACTCGAATAAGTTTGTCGCATCCTAAATGGGATCTTTCCTACTCTCTTGAAGTCTCCCACTTTGGCTTTTCCTTTCTTCCCCTCATCATGCTATGCCACTACATGTCTTTGATTTCGTTCGCATTACATTTGTCTCATATTATTACATACTTATATGGAATCACCATTGAATCTTCGTAAGTATCTATATACTTATTTCATTTTTTGTCGCTTTCGTCACATTATAGCAGCAATTACATCGTATGATACCATTCAAAATAAATACCTACATAGTTATTTCCAGGTCTTTTTGACTGCTTTCGTATACACGGGTGACGCGTCTGAGTTTCAGTCTGAGTCTGTCCGCGTCAGGACGCGCATACTGGTCCCGTGATCGCAGGCTAGCCTTGCCTTAGGCTTCAATTCTCTCTTTGCAAGTTATACTTTGTCCTTTCTTCACATATGCTTGCAACCTCTGAATGGACAGCTTTAGCATCGACGAGCTCACGTCTCAAACTGAGAAGCTCAGCTTGGAGGAGGCTATTCTTCGTTCTAGATTGGTCGAATGACTCAATCTTCTCAAGTAAAGCTTCAACGGTGCTGCCCTACATCGTACCAGTGAATCAATTGAAGAAAGTTTTGGATTTTCTGCGCTGTGCAATCCTATATAGCTCACGTTTCTGCCGTAGGACTTACAGTGGGATCAGACTACCGCAAGAGGCTGGTTAAATTGTAATGCGCATAGGACCCGTGGAGGCAGGCGACTTTGCTTTGTGCAATGTGCGTAGCGCATGAGCTGAATGTACGTCCGTAAATCCCGCGTCCCTTACTAGCCTTCATAGCTTTGCAGCATCTGAGGGGAAGACCCTTAAAAAGCTGTTCCCGTGAGTATTCACTCATACTAGAAGGCATTAGACATGATTATCCTTTCTTTCAGAGCTGAAGAGGCAGCGAAACTCCATTTTACTTGTCTTCCATTCGCGTTTTACTGGAAGGAGTGTCGATTACGATTGAGAGCGATGCCGCTATGTAACGGCCGAGAACTTCCAACGAAAAGATGATTGTTTTTGTGCAGTGTAGTGCAGCAAGTCTCGAACAGTGGAGCTGTCAGAGTACGTACGTGCGTGTAACATTCCTTGCTTTCTTCCGTTGACGCCGGACTTGTTATATAGTGTCTGCTGTTCACAAGTTCACAATTCCGAGATGGAAACCACGAATCACGCAGTAATTCCGACAAAGGTTGGTCTCCAGCGATAAACCGCTCTGGTATTTTTATCAGCAATCCCCCGAATGATGGCGTGGCGTATGGGGTATGGGCAAATTTCAGTAATTTCCGGGGGTTCTCATAAGTAGCTGTGGTGACAGAACAGCTTGAAGGTATTCACGATTCACTTGGATGCTGACATAGCGAGGTCTTTGTGTATAAGCTTTCAAATTTCAAACCCGATGACCTGAAGTACGTGCTACTATACATAGCCGTTCAAAAGCACGGCGCTTTCATACTGGTCGGTCATGGAAAATCTAGGCCGAGACAGACAAAGGTGCCTAGCAGTCTGAACGGTATTCAATCAACGTTTGTGACCATGAATTTGAAGTCTGTACTCATGTAGTAGTATTCTTGTAATTGTTGGATTCAAACTGAATACATAACGAGCGGCTATTTCGGTCTGATTCGGAGGCAGTAACCGCTTCTGGCCTTCTCTCTCGTTTCCCCTCATTTCATGGCCCAACCAGTATTCGCTGTCTCTGCATCCAATATACCGAGTAGAAATAGCCAAAATGCGCCCTTTAACGTAGCCCAAGCTGTATCTAGCCTGTCGTCGACAGCGAACAATTTCCAGGCGTCTTCAACAAGTACCAGTGGTCCGAACGCGAACCCAAATATTTTCAAGGCTCCAGCTCACAAGCATGCCCATCATTTGCATTCGATTCCTCCTAGGGAGAAGAGTACAAGAACATTGATCATTGATTACATGCTTTGGGTGCATGGTGTGTGGAGGTCTCTCCTTTTTATCCCATCAGCTTACTTTTCTGTCTATATAGGCCGGACACGGTTCGCACAAGCTAGATCGGAGCTGGGCATGACAGACCGCACTGGGGGACCCTCTTCACAGAACTACACTCACAGGAGGCGGCCGGAGAACTATGATGAAGAAGAAGAGGTTGGCAGTGACGGGGAGAACGTTGAGACACTCAAAGCTCGAGCACAACCTGACAACGATGATGAGGATGCACGGATGCACGTACAAGACTTGCAGCTCGCTCGAAATTTGCGCCTGCGCGCAGAGGGGCTCGAGAAAGTCGTCACATCGATGCTGATGCAAACACCTCCTGTCCATCTCCATCATGAAGACGACTATTCGCCCACGCCCCCGACATCACCAAGGATTGAACCCTCGAATGGCGCTAGTAACTCCCGGCATCAGCATACACTTCCAAATGGCGTCAGACTACGACTAGCTCTAGGGACGTTAGTTAACGATTTCTTTGCACGGCAAGCACCACGGCCTCCGTTCAGGCACAAACGTTATGCTGCTGCTAGTACTGGCAGTTCACCAGTCACTCAAACTGGCGGGTCCTCTTCCGTTGACGAGATGCCATCCTCATCCCGTCTTCCTCTCGCCTTGATACCAATCGCTCCAGTATCGGCGTGGACATCTGCGCCTAAAGCGCCCGAGCCCTCCACCCTGGACCCCACACCAGGTTCAAGCGCCCACCCCCATCTATATTCGAATTCTCCATCCAACTCGCAAAACTCTAATTACCCTTCTTACACCATTCCTCATACCCAACATCAGCATACCCAAATCCAAAATTCATCCACTCCACCTCGCTACCTTCCGCGTCAACAAACGCACCTTGCACACCTTCATCAACCTACTCCAGCCCCTCCCCCTTCACTTTCAAATGGTCTTTACAACGCCTCTCCTCCTCAACCCATCGCTTCTTCATCTCCAACAAAAAAGGTCCCTCTCAAACCTTCTCGTCGCACCAAAAAACTCTTCTTGGCTGGTACCGATCCAGATACCGCCAATGCTCCCCCGTCTTTCCGCTGTCCGCGCCACCTCCACACTGCGTGCGAGATATGTGTCGAGGCAAAGAGCAAGATGGGTGGAAAGCCGCAACCACCGACACGAGGAAGATCAGGAACCACTATTCCTGCCGGCGCTGGTGCAGGAGGTCTGACTGATAATCTCGGTACTAGTACCAGCACCGGGACAGGTCAGACGTGGAACTCCTCGTGGAAGGGTGTTCCGATCGGTATTGCTCCCGATGGTGGCGGTGTGAGTGGCTGGCAGGATGGAAGTGGGATTGGTTCAGGATTGTTGAAACCAGCGTTGAATGGGAGTGTCCTGAGACGTAAGACTGCATCGCCGTATTCGACTTCCGGGCATGGACCCGGGTACGGCGCCGAAGGGGACACCGATAACACTGGTTCGGGATATACTAAATTGAGCGAACTTCTACCTAGGTTCTTGAGGTTGTCGGCTTTGGTTGCGGCCGAGCTTGGGAGAGAGCTCAAGGAGGGTAGGGAAGATGACGATCGTAATACTGCAAGCATGGGTTATGGGTCGCCCGAGAGGGCCGCTAATAGACATGGAGAAGGTGGAGCTGAGAATGAAGCGTTTTCTCCCCTCCCAGCTGCTGCTTCTCCTGCGACTGCGCGCGCTATTGCCGCTGCTCAAGCCCAAGGCTCCCCATCCTCTCAACCCCAGTCAGCACCAGCTCCTTCGTCCTCATCGGGTCATACGTTGAGTAAATTCTACGCGGAGGCGCTCCGACCGTCTCGTGAATGGTATTTACTCCTCGCCGGACTCCTCACACGTGCGGCTCTGCAAGGCTATCTGACTGCTGGATGGAGAGGTACGGAGGCTGTAGACTGCCTTTTCACTGTCGGCTTGGGTATCAACGAAAAGAGAGCAAGGTCTAGTTCGCGGTCGAGGGGTCAACCTTCGGCGGTAGGTTCTGTATCGAGTCCGTCGGTGGTTACTCCTGGTACTCAGGAAGGACAGGACGATGATGAGGATGATGATGATGATGAAGAACCCGTTGACCCTTTAGATGAGGAGCAATTCGAGGAATTCGAACCCGATGAGCTGCCGAGTCTTTTGGAAGCAGCTTTGATGCTCTTCCCTGGACTAAGAACTACGGAGGATGGAGCGCCGATGAAGAAGAGTCCTGCTGAAGAAGAGTTTGAGGAGGAAATGGATGAGAGGCTGAGGAAGGTACGTATTAAGCACTGTTGGGTGATCGAGACACTCTTCTCTAATTGCCTTCACTTCTAGTTTTGCGATATTCCGGATGCTACACCGGATCTTTCAACCCACATGGAGGATTTAGCCTGGCAGTATCCTTGTGAACCAATTGAACGCGCTGTTCTTCGATTCTGCGAAGCGATAGCCAAGTGGCGAGGAAAGCCAGAACTCGAAACCGTATGCTTTTCATTCTTGACTCTTGCTCATTTTTCTGGCTGACGTCAATCAACTCACAGTATAAAAAGAAGCCCCGGCCTTCAACAATCAATACGACGTCATCCACCCCGTCAACACTGGAATCTCTTATTCACTCCAACCCTACTACCCCGACGCTCACTTCCAGTACTGTTCCGGCTCGGCCGCAACAGGTTCCAAGCGCACGAAAACCTTCCGTTGAAATGTATTTCTTACCACCTGACAACATTGCTATCAATGTCAACAGCAACACCGCTAACACGCCTAATTTAAATTTTAATATGGGAGTTGGTGCCAATTCCAGCCCCACCACATCAACTGTCCCGGCGAACACCATGCCTACCAACCTCATGCGTAGCCCACAATTAGCAACCAATCAAATACCTAATGCTCAAGCAGCCCAACTGTGGAGTGCCTGGAACAAACGAACCCGGTCGCCAGAAGGTTCTCGTGCCGGACCAAGTTCGAAGAGGCCTCGGTGATTGCTTCGGTTGTGCTGGTGACGAGATGGGATACGGGATGATGACGTGTGCTATGAAACGGTTTGTCAATGTCAATGTTCACTTCTCCCCCTGCCCCCTCTTTCAGTTTCTCGAATTTCTATGTAATTGTATGTATTGTTATCTCTGCTCGGCTCTCTGGCTGAGAATAATGCTTCACGCTTTCAAGGACGCATTATCCTGTACTCATTACCTAGCTGTCGTGTTCTCTTGTTCTTTTCCTTTCCTTTCGCCCCACTTTAGCTTGTCGACCTCATTTTTTTGTTTGTCTGTGCTCGTCGGTTGTTTATCTCTCTCTTTGCCCAGTGATATCTATGTCGGGTCTTGTATTGGTGGCCAGGCCATGTCGCAGTGGGTGGCCGAGCAGTGACAAAGTAAATTGTATAGTTAGCGTTTATATATAACCCTTGCTCAGAATCTGATGTGTGCTCATCCAACTCTGATACAATGACTCGTGTCTAAAGGTCGTTAGTAGGATGGTAATATGTAGAAATTTCCTAATGATGACGGGAGATAATACGCTTTGATCGACCATATAAGGCAATTCTCCGGTCTGGTTTACCCGCCGCCGCCCTAGTTTCAGCCTGTTTCAGCCACCATCTCGCCGCTCATACATACTTGTAATCATTTTAACTTCTATTATCTCCTATCATCACGTCGACCGGTCAACGCATCTTCTGGACATTCATAGAGCATCTTTGAAGGAGTGTAAATCAAGTGTAACGTTACAAGGGGCACCGTTTGTAATTGAACCTGAGAGAATCCTAGAGAATCTCGTTCACAGTTATTAGTCCGATGATTCGACCTTCGGACTTTGCATACAGGTACCCGACAGTGTGTAATCGTGTGTGGAACGCTGTGGAACGCTGCAATTGACCTATCAGCTACGATGTTACTGTTCTACAATTGCGGTGAGTAGCTACTTATGTTCTGTTACTCTCAAAGCCCGAGAATGTCGTTGATCATGATTTCTATCCAAGTTTCCAGCAGAATTCTTGGACGTTAAACGTTTCAGACTGACACAAAAATAGGTGATCTGTCAGTTTGCATGCTGTAAGCGGGAACAAAGTGCTTCAGTTTGGCGAAAGATAACTCGACTACATATCATAAGTCTTGATGATATCACGAACTGGTTTCGTCTCCAGCGGTCATTCGGTCACCGACGGGCTCGAGATATCAGCTCTGGCCCCTCAATGTCAATTTTATACCGTGGTCAGGATATTTAACAGCCACTTCGTGGCTGTTTTCTAATTCAGGTCTTTTCTTTCCTTCTTTTACCCAGTCCGCTAGCGAACCCGACTCGAACACTCTCGCTCACTCATAGATCGTCATGACTGTCTTTGCCCGGGTCGTTGCTCTAGCCCTCGCTGGGCTTGCTGTGTCCCCTTGGGCAGCTGCACACACCATTCGGACTACTGATTCTTCGAGCTGTTCAAGCAGCGAGTTCTGGTAGGTTTTCATTCGGTAAGCCTTGTTTTATGTGCTCACACACTAGGTCTTGTCCTCATCAGGTACGAGACCAAGAGCTGCTGTCTTCCACACGGAGGTGTCCCCAACCCCCCGTCCCCTCCCAAAGGTCAAGATTGCCCTCCCTCCAACTACTACTGGGGTTCAAAACAAGGATGCTGTGTTCCCAAACACCCGGTTCCCCCGAACAATCCTCCACCTCAATGCAACTCGGGTTGGGATTGGAGTTCAGCTACACAGTGCTGCCTCCCTCAACCTAGCAAGCCTTCCCCTTCACCGTCTCATCCTTCTGGCGGTTACGGTTCAGGGTCCGGTTCCGGCAGCAAAGGAGGGTGGAAGCGTGATTCTCAGTCGTTCGACATCTCCCTCTCTCCTTGCCCTAGCGGTCTTGACGCCTGTCCTATCCCTGGCACCGGTGGTTACGAGTGTCTGGATACCTTTACGGAGCTTGAGTCCTGTGGTGGATGTACCACCGCTGGCCAGGGTGAAGACTGCACAGCCATCGCGAACTCGTGGAACGTCGGTTGTGAACGCGGCAGATGTGCGGGTGAGTTCCTGTTTCATCTCCCGATGTTGTTTCTCTGTTATTAATCTGGGTTGTTAGTCTACTCTTGCGTTGGTGGCTTCAAGCCTAGCGCAAATGGTACTTCTTGCGTTTTAGCGTAAGATTGTATCAAAATTGGTTGCGAGAAGACGTTCTCAAGCGTGTTCAAGTTAGCAACCATTGCACTCGTTCCTTTTTCTCTCATTCATTAGACATTGCCAATGGACTTGGTCCTTTATGAACCATGAGCGCCTCGTATTTATCTTCGTATTAAAGCTCCCGGGATGCATTACTTGGTAGCCTATTTTGTATTTACATGAACTATATTGCTTTGTAGTTTTTGTAGTTTTCACTGGAATTGTCATCGGACTGTGTTTTGGGTAGTCTTGCTCTTCGTGGATCGCACAAACTGGTTTTGACAGTTCTTCATTCATGCTGTATGTTCCAATCAGATACTCACAGGGAGGTGATGTGCAAGTGAATTATACCTTGTTGTTATGGTTTCTCTGCTGTTAGTGTGTGCTTCAAGTCCGTATGCCATTCACGAAAAACTGCGTCGATAAGTCGCTGACACATGTACTGATTGTTCACCTCACTAAGTACGCCCGTCAATGAAGTTATTTACGGAACCATTCTCTGCAAGCTTGAGATTTCAACTTTCTGGTGGGCGAGGATATCACTTGTATTACAGGTGATCAGAAATATACATGTATTACATGGGTACAGGGTTTAGAGTGTCTCAATCACCTACTGTCCTTGTGCATGGAGTGGATGAAGGGAACTATCCATCGCCGTTGCCATATCCAAAAATTGTTCGGGAACCAACAATCTCTCCCTCGACCACAACCCAGTCAATCCAGGCGCAAACTCCCGGATGACGGGGTACTGCAAAGGACTACGGCCACGAATAATAATCGAATACCGCTTAGGTTCCTCACTCTCGTCAGGGTACCCTCGCGACGCCTGGCTGCCTGAATATTTCCTCCGCGCTTTGTCATAGCCAAACTGTACCATAGAACCGTTGCTGAATTCAGTACGAGTATCCAAGTCCATCAGGATGACGATATGGTCAGGCTTCCACCGTCGCACTGTGTTCCCTGTCTTCTCAGCCACAATTGGGCAAGTAAGCTGTCCGATGATCCCTTCTGCACCTCCCCGCAACTTGACCCGGACCGAGACCAAACCAAATTTCGAACTATCAAACGGCTTGGAAAGATCTCCCCTATACACAACCAATATGAGGTCGAAAATGGCTTGATTACAAACGCATGTGAGCGCAACACCTCGACGCCAGCATTCAATCAAAAAATCCGGTGACAACTTGTCGATATGCTCCTCAAGCTGGTAAAAATGGGTGAAGTTGAGATGATATATGCTGGCCCATTCGAGGATCTTGCGGGCCAGGGTCTCCTGTTCAACAGCCTCCTTTTCTTGTGCGCCAGTCTCTTCAGCCTTTCTCCATTCTTGCCGGGTCGGTCTAATGCCCAAATTCTTGCCTAGGAGAGCATTCAGAAAGTCGCCAAAAGTGATTATATCAACGGCCAGGATGGGTCCACGGTGTTTACGACCGCCTCGGGAGAAAACCGCATGATCTCGTGCGAGCATAAAGAGGATGCGTGGTAGTAATTCGCCTTGAAGTCCTCTCTCCAGGACATGGCCGTTTAAGATGAGTTTATTGACGAAACACTTCATTGCATCTTGGTAGGTCCTTTCTGACTCAAGGAGAGCTTCCGCCGCAGCAATAGCCAGCATGGGCTCTGAAGGCGCGCATGTCTCAGCGGTGCCAGTGTCCGACACAGCAGTCAGGATTCGCATGTTGTTCTTTACAGCTCCAATTGCTAGTTTCCTGGAAGCTTCACCGGTGCCAAGTTCAAGGAGAAGCCTTGCGGATAAGACAGCGAACACATGCTTCGGGTCGTAGGGCTCGAAATCTTCCGCGGAAAGAAGCTTGGTTATGGCAGCGTCCAGGAGAATTGTTGTATCTAGAGTGGACCAGTACTGCAAACAGTGGTATTAGTTCGGTATGACAGCATATAAGGAGCATTGGCTAACAGGCCGACCGTAGTTTTTCAAATACTCGAATTTCAGCGCATCCATTGGTGTCTTTGCACAATGATTTGGTTGAACCATGGTATCCCATTGGATATACGGGTACATTGGTAGCGGAACAAGATCTGCTTGTAGCCGAAAGGATTTTGCTGACTTGTCCGTAGCAGGCCGAACATCTACAATGCCAGGATCGGTATCCGCGAAGATGAACCAAAAGTTAAACGAGTCCAAGGTGGTTATCATTCGTTTCAGAGCAAAGAGGGACATTCCATCGGCCCGTGTTTCATGACATTTATCCAATTCTGAACACTCATCAAAGGCAAAGATAAATCGCGGTTGGGAAAGTTTTGCACAGGCTTGTTCGAGAGCTTTTGCGTGCTTGTAAATCAGAAGATTGAAGATGTTCCGTATCCTGGAAATGCTCTTCTGCTTGACGGAGGAGTCAGCGTCAGAATCGCAGCCCGCTTAACTAGCACCCACATTGACACTGTCATTTGCATTCAAGGGGGAAGAGAGACGCGGTACCCGGATGCCGAGAAGCTGGGGGTGGTTTGCCGCCAAAATCTCCGTCGCTCGACTCTGAACTTGCTGTAGCAATGCTTGACGTTGCGAATGCCTAATTTTCTCGGGTTTGGGGTCTTCGATGGTCCAAGGTTTGCGAAATGTGTCGATAATGGCTTCGGCCTCAGCAGATTGGATACCTTCAAGCTGTTCTGCCACCACAGCCATGAGAGCTCCCAAGAATGCGCCCGCAAGTTCTTCTTCCTATACACATGGTCATAGCACACCCGACGAGATTGAGCTAGTATACATACCGTAAATACAGTCTCTCTATGCTTTGGAGGATCAAAAAAGAAGTCACAAATCGGTTTATCGCCAGGAGGCCAGCCCTTGCTTGGAATAATGTCAGGATGTTTGATATCTCTGAAGCAAATTGTGAGCAGCAGACACTAGATATAACAGTTCAGCGCCAACAAGAGGGTCGCGAGAATATTATACACACGTACTTGTTTGGATAATTCCTCTAGTGTTCGAGACTTGCCGGTCGCACGACTCTGCACAAAAACAATCATCTTCCCGTAGTGGCTTCTGGGGTAATACATATTATCGTATCTTCCAATCGCATCTCTCAACCAATCGACATTCCTTCCAGTAAAACGCGAATTGAATGCGGAATGCAGTTTCACTGCCTCGTCATCCCTGGGTGAAAGTATGGTTATGCCTAATGCCTTCTAAGGAGTTGAGCACCCACGGTTTAAGGGTCTTGCCCTGAGATGCGGCTACAAAGCTATGAGTGCTAGTAAAGAGCACGGCGCTGAAAGACGTACGTTCAACCCATGCACGACGCACAAAATCAGCAAAATCACCTGCCTTCACGAGTTCTATCAGGTGCGCCTTGTTACCCAGCTTCTTGCGATGGTTTGGTCCCAATACTGCTGATTTCAAATCCGACGGCAGGAGCTTGGACCATTCAGGATGGCCTAACACAAGAAATCCAAGACTGTCTTCAATCTCTTCATCGGTAGAGTGTTGGGCAGCGTCGTCGAAGTTGACCTTGATGGCCTTGCCCCTATTAGTATTCTCACTCCATTCAATCAATCTAGAGTGAAGACTAGGCTCGTCCAAGCTGAGTTCTTCTGCTCGATGGGTGATCTTGTCGATGGTCGAAGGGTTCTCCATTTAAGAGTTCCTGATTGTAGTGTAAGAAGAATAGGTAAGAGGTATCATACGATCACGGGACCGCAGGCGACGATGCTCCTCGATGCTCTCGAGTCTCGACACTGCCGTTATTGACAGTGAGAAAATCATCAGCTCGAACTTCACCGGCACCCACCTATCGTGGAGCCTTTCAAATCTTTTTCTGCTCGTATTTACATACGACGTCCAGCGTCAGCTAGGACCAAATTTTCTGAAAACATCAGAATCGCGACATCTAACGCCATTCCTCACTGACGCGGTGAACAGTGAAAATGGCCTCGAATTTGACTATCTTGCTACCGTGAGCAGAGCACTACTTAAAGAAGGCAGTTTTTCCAGAATAAAATCCGATACGTCCTACTCACGCAGGCCCGCCGTTCAAGCTCGTGAATTCTTCACATGACGAAATCTGTAGCTCAGCTGCGCCCTCGACGTGTTCTGGTCATCGGCGGTGGAGTAGCGGGCTTGGTTACTCTTAGAAATCTCCTGGAGCGCGGTCAGTTTGAGCGCGTAGAGCTTGTGGAACGTAGAGATGATGTGGGAGGGGTATGGTAGGTTCTTCGATCAGCTTGATCTCTTTGGTTGACAGCAAATGCTTAACCGAGCATTCGTACTTTAGGTATCTTGACGATAAAGAGCATATCGAAGGTGATCAAAACAAGCCAAAGTGGCCATCACCCGCATATCCAGGTCTCATTGGCAATGTCCTTCCTGAATTCTTATCTTACTCGGGCTTTCCCTTCCCTGAGCCACTTACAACTCCAAATCAGCCCTTCCCTACGCTGAAAGAGACTGAAGATTACCTGCGGGAGTTTTCTCGTGTTTATGTGAAGCAAGGGAAGATCCGCCTGAATACGGAAGTTGTGAAGGTGGAGGAGCTTCCTGATAAGAGCGGATGGAAAGTGATAATGAGAGATTGGACTGGGGATGATCAACGTGGTGAGGAGGGTAGGAAGTGGAAGTCGTTGGAGGAGATATGGGACGCTGTCGTTATTTGTACTGGGTGGTACGATGACCCAGTTTGGCCTGAGACGGAGGGTCTGGAAGAACTAAAAGAGAAGGGACTTGCATTGCATGCAAAATGGTATAGAGGACCCAAGGGGTACGATGGAAAGGTAAGCTTCCTATCGATGCTCTCTACGCTCTTCACATTCTCAGACGTAGCTATCCAAAGCGCATTCTCATCATCGGAAATGGCAACTCTTCAAATGACATGGCAGCACATTTTGCTTCCGTCGCTCAAAGCCCCGTCTACCGCAGTATCCGCCGGCGAGCACTCTCAAAGTTTGTTTCTCTCCCGGACTCACGGATTCACGATGTACCTCCCGTAAGGCGCTACACAATTCAACAGGGAGGGGGAAATTTCACAGCTTTACTCGAAGACGGGACAGAAATCAAAGATATTGACATGGTTTTCGTCGGGGCTGGATATCGTGTAAATCCTGCATTCCTTCATGTACTCTCAAACGCTACAAAAGATGACCAGCCAACACTTGTCCCATTAATGTCGCATCTAACGCCATCATCTCCCCAGCCACGCCGAATTCCTTCTGTACATAGATTCATACTCTATGCGTATAACCCCTCCCTTGCCTTCATTGGTGCAAACGTACCTCACACCCCATTCACGATCGCAGACCTCTCTTCCACATGGCTTACGCTAGCATGGCAAAACGAAGTTCAGTACCCCTCCAATCCCGATGACCTTCTTGTATTCGAGAAGAAGCGCATAGAGGAAATAGAACTAGAGCGAATAAAGGTTCAGGAAGCCGAGGAGCAGATATCTACAGCGGGTCCAACATCACTATTGACGTATAGTGTTCTTGGAGATAAGGAAGAAGAGTATGCGATTGGGTTGAGGGAAGAGATTGTTGAAGCTAGACCGGAGTTGGACGACATACTGACTCGTTGGAATGAAGAGAGGACAAGGGTTCGCGAGGCTATGTATGCGCTGAAGTTCAAAGCGTTGGAGTGGTCGAGAGATCAGAAGAATAGACTAGAGGAGATCGAGCTGGCAGTGGGTTGATGTTAGAACCAACATAGAGTTTGCGTCCTGCTACTTAGCGCCTTGACAGTCGACTATTTATTTGTCTACATATCATTTCGTCCTTTGATACGGACAATGGGGCAGTGAAGCTTTTAACAATTGTTATGATCAACTACTACATCAAACTTGAACTCGAATTACCGAAAATTTACTTTTGTATTTGGTACTAGAGGTTCAACGGGCTGATGCGTTGAAGTGTGATATGGCAAACGCATGAGGATAATATGAACATGATATCGATGAGGTGAAGTGCTCGAAGGTTTGGGAACTGGGAACATGTATGTTTTCTTGTAATGTGTCCGTAGGAAGATTAGGTGAATATGGATAGAAGCTCGTTTACCGAGCAATAGTCTGCCTAGGGAAGACGACTTCGTTGGACTAGAAATTGAACGACGAAAAGAGAGATCAATAAATATATGTGGTAAAAACGGCAAGAGGACACGACCTGAAGATTTTTCGATATTATACACATACCTACACAGAATCCAGAAATTCCAACTTGAAACAACCATTCGCACGTAACAAAGGGAAACAATCTTCAAAAAATGTCTTCAATCTCGATAGAACTTCAGAGCGTGTTTCGTGTGCATCAATGTCTTTGCCAAGTATCAGGGTGATAATGACCCTCCTCGACAAAAGAAGTGAATTGGCTGGTAAAGGTCCAGTCAACAGCGCATCCAAAGAAGTCCACTGCGTATGTGGCGAATAGATGAGCATGTCAAATGCAATATACCAAAGCCTGATCTCAAGGACTAATAGCAGCTCCCGGAGGCTATGGGAATCATATATCCCACTGAGATCATGATTAATCCATTGTTTATTCGGACCGCAAAAGGGGTGTAAGTGAATGGTCAGATGGCTTAGGGAACGAAGGCAGCCAATGTTGTCACAAAGAGAAGCAATAGCACTGGAACGCATATGTGGGTGAGAACCCCTAGAGTCTAGGTTACAATTAGATATCAGATGTATTGTATAAGAAAGTACTCACAGACAGAATCCTCCATAATCGTCACGTTTTCAAGGGTGTTGGCAACACTAGTCCAGAATTGCGGAACGATATCAATATCAAGCGATTGACACTCGAAAACAAAACTGCGTAAATGTGTGACATCAATAGGTAGGCGGTTTTTGAGAATGTCATATACCAGGCTCTGAGTCCTAGAGGGCAGATCCGGAGTGATCGATAAAGATTCGAGCTGGGGGTTGCAAGACATCTTGTAGGCATCCCAGTTTCGATCCACATCTCTATCGTCTGCAATATATCTAAGAGAGAGATGCTTTAAGGTAGAGCACAATCCCACAAAGCAAATGAGCTCGTATGTGGAGTCGCCTTCTTGACCATTGCGTATATATGGAGTCTCAAGATGCGAGACTTCGAGAGTATGAAGACTCGGAACACGATTAGGATCAGCCAGACGCGCCATAGATGCCTTCAGAGTCGAGGAAAACCCAGACCAAGACTGCTGTGTATTCTGGAGAAAGTGGAAAGAGATCGATCTCATTTCTTTCAGTTTATCAAGGACCAATGCAAGAGTAGAATCTGTTGGGACCCAGTTTTGTCCATGTTGGTGTATTTCATCATCACAGTCTTGGAGGCAGAGATGTTTCACGAAACGGATGATATGTGGAGATTCTTCAAGAAGCTTGTGGAAGTGCTGACAAGTCTTTGAGCTACTAGCCTCCGACTCCTCGCAGTATGGGAGAAAGAGAGTAATAGAGGAGAGAATGTGAGATTGACTTCGATGCCGGGTAAATTTCGACACAGTAGCTAAGGACTTCAGAGTCGAGATGTCCCAGCGAGAAGCATCGATGATACTATCAATAATCTCTTGAGGAAACATGGTGAAAGTAGGCATGACAGCGTTCATCGCGATCATCTTTCTTGCCGCGCCACAGTCATGCCAGGATGTCCATGTATAAACTCAACATTTTATTCGTCGACCTCTCGCGCTTTCACACATTTACTCTCACTCCTACACTCTCCTACGATGATCTCGAGTCAGAGTTAGCAAAGGAGATGGGTATCTTGAAGTGGGATATCACCAATATATTCGTCGTGCGTCGCTTGTATTACTGTTTAGCTTGCTTAACATTTATGATGTTCTGGAACAGGTTAACATTTCACTACCCGAAGATGAGAGTGTGGAATCTGTACATGCAGCTTTCGATCAGTCCACTGCGGAGCCTAAGCTCTTGAAACGGAGGCAATCTCTGCAAGAGGTATGCCCGAATCCTTCTCTTGACATGCTTCATCTCGTAGTAAGAACCTGTGGGTGAGATTCTGCCTTTCCACTACCCTGCAGTTCAACTTCTCTCCTTTCTATTAGGCACCAACGTTAGTACAAGCAACATTACTATTTTCCACCTAAATACTCGGGAGTTTCAGTATCCGGAAGCTGAGCTTGTGAATATTTCGCGCCAGAAAGTCCAATCCCTGTTACCAGGCTCGAACGTTCAGTTTTACCAGGTCGGGTCTATCTGTTTGCATCCTTATTATTATTCTCAATGCCCGTTAATGTAGCCATCTCACCCAATTTTCTTCCATGACGAAAAATCGAAAAAGGATGCTCTAGCCAGCATTGACAGTGGCGCACTCACAAAAATCCCAGCAGGACAGCCTCTACGCGACGTCTACCCGCGTGGATATGGACCGAACAGGTTACATTTTGTTATCGTTGATTCTAGTGAGTCTAGCTCCCCTGTTTATACGGCTCGAGCCCCTTTGACAGTCAGATTTACAGCTTCAGAACCTACGCCTGAGGAGGATGATGTTGGTGGACTGCCCAATCTCAGACGGCGTCTGAAATTCTTGAATAGTAACCCCTCTAAAGCACCTTCTTCTGAAGCCCTGCTCCCCAATTTTGTGGCTAACCAACGCAGGGAGAAAAGTGCTATCCTATGTGGTCGCCCGCTTCATCGCGAGGCAAGAATACCGGCGTCGTTGCTGAACGAAATACTGAGCAAGTTTCGCCACAATCTCAACACGATTACTCCTTCTGCTGAAGATATCGTGGCTTTTCAAGAGCTTCGGAGCGAATTGACTGGTACCTTTGACCTGGAAAGCCAACGTCGCGATAAACTTATCTCAATCCTGAATAAACACCACATTGTTCCACAAGATCAGGTCATCTGGCCTAGTCCTATAAACGATTATTACACTGACGGTGTTCTTCGTAAAGCTGTCGATGGCCTCGTTTTTCACTATTATTTGCAAGAAATCAAGAACGAGATTGGAACCGGTGGCGGAGACCCTTATTACGAAGCCGTTCGTTATTACCTCGAGCAAATACGGCTTCTTTTGAAGTCAAGCGAGCTGACTGAAGATCAAGTCGAACATCTCAATTTTCCTGTAATCCTTCTAATTCATTTCGGTCTGTGTTTTCTGGATAAACACGCTCTATATCTCACACTTCCACCCAGGTGCATATATCTCTGTTGCGGCCGCAGTGTTCACTGTTCATCCCGTCGTCGAGCATCTCACCTGCATCCCTCTGGCAGTACACTCAACCAACGAAGTTGAACTTGCAGCTGGTGAACGTATGATTGCTTCGCTGCGCAATGCTCTTATTGATCTTCGAGCATACTACTCGTCGGTTCGTTCATTCGACGAATTCTGTGCCCCTTTCGAATACCCTTTCCGTACCTTCTACGAAATTCATGAAGGAGAGGAAACTTCGCGCTGTTTCTTCACGTACGAAACAATTATAGAAGACAAGAGGATTTTTCGTGCACGCACGCAGGATAATCAAAACGTGGTCATCAAATTCAGTCAACGCTACTGCGAAGCCGCACACCGGACTGCATACGACTTGGAACTCGCACCGAAGCTCATTACCGTCAACCAATTCTATGGATGGTTTATGGTCGTTATGGATGATGTCTCTGCCGACTACACTACGGCGTGGGATATCCGAAACTCGCTGTCTCCGGATGACAAGCAGTTGATTCAAAACAAGACCAGCGCAGCTCTGGCTCGCGTGAATGTCGAAGGTTTTGTGCATGGTGATGTTCGACATGTCAATGTTTTGATCAGGCAAGCAGAAGCAAACTCGAAGCTTCCGGAACTGTTGATTATCGACTGGGACTGGGCTGGTAAGCAGAGTGAGGTGTTGTATCCGCGCAACATGAATCCAAGGATCTGGCGGCCGGTGGGAGCTGGTGCGGGTCTGCCGATTTTGGCTGCCCATGATGTAGAAATGGCATTGAATTTGTTCACGTACGATGATTATGATGATTAACTGTGGTCAAGTTTTTACTCAGAGTTTGAACGCCTTCCGCAAGTTAAAAGAGAACACGGTTACTTATAATAATACAATACAATACCATAAAACAACATTTGAAGTAATTACCCAGAAATTAGAAATGAAAATAGTGATAAAAGAAAGACGCTAGACGTGTATAAGTCAAGAGGCTTCGGAAAGTCCTTTGAGGCCTCGATATCGAATGTCCGTACCAATATCAATCATCTTGGTGAACAGTTTTCACCTCCACCTCCACCCCGGCCCTACCCATCCGTTCCCGTTCCCGCCTCCCTTTCCTTTTCTTCCGAAGGCTCAACAGCTCCTTCATCAATTCTTCTTCTCTGAGCAGCTCTTCTTCCTCCGAGTTACGCTCACATTCATCCATTGGCACCGCCACTGTCTTCCCCTCGCCTTCCTCCTCCCTTTCGGTCTTCAAACTGCGCATACATGCACTTCCTAGCCCCAAGTCTGACCCCCACTCGCATTTATCCTGTTCGTCTTCGCACGCATACCTCGATTCAACTTCATCAACGGCCTCCAATCCCAGGCCCAGTCCCAGGTCGAATTTACCTCCTCGTCGAAAAGCTTCATAGCCATAGCCATACCCTGTCTCGGAGCCAAGCCCACCTCCAAGTACATGCTCGTACCCACCGCTATGCCCATCTGGATACCAGTCACGATTCACGCCTTCAGAGGCAGATGTCGTCTCCGCACGACGTTCATGTTCAGCTGGACCGAACCCCAAGTCCAAACCCAAGTCCAGGTACGATTTCCAGTCCGAGCTCGAGCTCGAGTTCGAGACAGAAATCGAGTTCCAGCACAAAGTCGGCTTCGGCTTCGCGCTGCCATCGTCCTCTTCCTGGTTATGGATCGTCTGCGGTGCCCCAGTCCGAGTCCTACTCCCAAACTTAAACTCATTGTCATTCCTATCCCCGAACCACAATTCAGGCGCCAAGCTTTCTCCTTTCACTGCGATTATACCGTTCTTTTGGTTTTTGTCATTCTCTTTCACGTCTAGCTCCACCTTCGACTTCTCCCCACTCGTCCGACTCATCTGTCCCAGCTTCTCCATGACATTCACCTTGGCCTTAATATCAGCCGTGACTTTATCCTCATCTCTCGCCCCTTCATCGATGCCCCGATCCTTCCCATCATCCTCTCCACCCGCCACCCCTTCCTTCCTCCGCCTCCGGAAAATAGGAACATGATCAAAAAACTTCTTTCGGACGTGGCTTATGTTGGTGATCGTGCTTGTATTCGTATTCGCGCTGGTGTTCGTTTTCGTGCTGCTCGTGCTGACATTAACGTTTCGAGCGAGGCTTGTAGCTACTGCAGATGAAGGTGCAGGTATGTGCACAGGCAAGAGTGCAGGAGTCGATTTAAATGGTTGATGCAAGGAAGAGTTGTGAGAGGTAGCAGATGTAGATGTAGAGTGCGGGTGCGAGTGCGAGTGCAAGGAAGAAGAAGAGCGGGAGTGAGAGGAAGAAGAGGCGGTACTGGCTGGTACAGGAGCAGGTCGAGGAGAAACGTACATCTCTCCTTCAATCTCTTCGCTTGTTTTAGCAATGGTGTTTGTTTTGTCCGCTCGGAATAGTGCGCGGGGAGTCGGGGATATCGTAGTTGAGCTAGTACTCAAAGAAGTCGTCTTCGTCTTCGTGTTCGTCGTCGTAGGTGACATTAGGATGGTCATAGTCGCAGTCGAAGTCGTCGTAGTAGCAGTAGTGCTATTCGAAGACAATCCGATATTACTGGTAGTCCCGTTTGTAACTAAGCTCAAAGAGCTTCGTTTCCTCGGGATGGAAGACAGCCATGGTTTCCGTACGGGCTGGAGATCAGACTCGGGCTCAGGCTCGGAAGTATAGCCGGAAGGTAAAGCGTGAGTTTGGCGGGGGAGATTGCCGGCGTTGGCGTCGAGTCCGGAAGGCAACGAAGCATGCGAGAGTGGCATGGACACTCTTCTTGCTCCCTTTCTGTTCTTCGCACCTATGTCATCGTGAGAAGTCGTCTGACTGTCCACGCTCTTCCTTGAACCAATAGCGATTCCGAGAAAGCGCAGCTTGTGTTTCGACGACGTGGATGTATGATCTTGCGCAGGCGGTGGGGGTTGCATAGACACGCGCCTAGACGACGGAGTCGATACCAACACGCCTACAGAGCCTAGACTAGCGATAGACGACGCGCCAGATCTGGAGGCGATAGAAAAAGACGTGTTTGAGCTCGAGTCGCTCATGTCGCGTATGAGACTAGGAGTGGACATCGTCGACAGCGTCCGTCGACGGACGGTATAATGTCCTTGTCCATACTGTCCGACTCCATATGGTTTTACTTTCCTCACCGATTCCGTAGGCGAAACTGGCAAGTCCGGAAAGAGCTCAAACGTAGTTGCAGACGCCGAATCAGATCTTTTGTGGGATCCCTCGTCACTGGGATACTGCTCGAGACTGGGCGGCGGTTTTCGCTTGACTCTATGACTCTGAGTATAGGTGGCACTGGTAGACATGAAGAAAGGGCGAGAGCCTGAGCCATGCCCATTCCTCGCAGCTTTTTAATTTATCGCATGCTCTCCGCGAGGTTGCTGGAAACAAGGTTACCATACTCACGTGACCTAATGCTATATCCTAAATWCGKTGGGCAGGGCCGGCTAGCGGCAAGGCTCGCTACTTTTGATACTCGGGTGTACATCGTGTATGTATGTACCCGCTTTTACGCTACGCTTTCTCCAACCTACGTCGCGTTTATGTTCAGTTCATGCTCCTCATCGCAACGACCCCTCCCCTCAAACATTCTAATGAAAACGTTATGTTGTCTTTCTCCAACCTTGCACCCACTTTCTCGTTGTACCTCAAGCTGAAGCCACATGTCTCCGCTCCCCACCTCTCCCACATCACCACCCTCACTGTCGTTTTCCATTCCCCTTCTAATACATCTTTCATTACGTTGACTTTGATCTGCGCTCTGATTGTTAGCAATTTATACGCACCCACTGCACTAAGGCTTACCCGAAATTTCACAGCACATATCGTTGACCACGCTTGCAGGGCACTCACCACCTTCCTGGTGATCTTCTGCTGCGTTTTTGCACGTTCCTCCACGTTTCCTGTCCATGCTCGTTGGAACGCATCTGCCACCTCCACCTTCCATGCCGAACTCGGGTCTTCACCTCCCTCATCCTCCTCTATCATGCTGCCAAACCATTGTCAGCTCTGTTCCCTGTTCATACTGTACTCCTACTCACTATGCAAGCCCTCTTTCAGTGGCGTCCACCACTCTCCCCCTCAGCCGTGCACTCCTCCTGGGCAACGAGCTCAAGCTGATTCGCACCTTTCCATCCTCGCATTTCCTGCAGCGCTGATCCGAAGCCACGAACACCCACGGAGATATCGGGAACGCTGTCACTAAACTTGCCAAGTTCATCACAACATCTGTCCACACATGCTCCTTGATCTCCCCGTGCTGGTTCCCTGTGAACACCCTGCGAAAGCTCACGTTGACCTGTTCTTCTGTGTAAGTCCCTTCACCCATTTCAATTCTTGATCTGACTCACTAAAACATTCCCTTTAAAGAACGCAGCCACCTCCCCCACTGTATCCATTATCGCCCTCGCTGTTTCCGCTGTTGGGAGCCCTGCCGTTTTTGATCCAACCTCTTTTGCCTCTGAAAAAGCATCCTTCAGGAATCTTCTAAATCCATCCATCTCTTCACACTGCTTCTCCTCCTTGTCTTCCTCGATCATTTCTCGTACATTCTTCGGCAAATCCTCCCTAAAACACCCAATCCCTAATCAGTTTCCTGTCTTCCGCTAACACCACATACTCACTCTGGACCATATACTTCATGATTCGCCAATCCACTATACGGACACACCGTCCATGTCAGTAGCGTGTGTTGGAACAGCGGTGCCACCAGCCTTGACCTCGTATACACCCTTTTCCAAGTGTGGGCCATGCCCATCGTCCACTTGATGTACAAACCCGGTATGAAATCGTTGTCCCAAGAGTTTGCTCTCCAAGACATATCCTCTCCTCCCCCCTCCGAGAGTTTCACCACCCAACAGGCAGTGTCCCCAATGTATCGACGCGCCTGAAATTCCCCATCCTTTCTGAGATAAGCGATCGCTGAAGGACTCTCACTGGCCGTGAATCCAAGTGCCCTGTAGTGCTCCTTCTCCAGCTCCCTCCCTCTTGGGCCCAAAGGATTGCACGACGTTATAATTACCGCTCGTCTTTCTATGAAAGTCGAGAAAGGGAACAACGAAACCACTTCGCGCTCTGTCGCGAAATTCATCATTGCCGCTGCCTCTAATGTCAGTCCAACCCATTCCTAGATAAACGACAACCTCACGTACTTGAGTGATCCATCAGAATCAGCTCCATTGCAGAGTTCCGACACAGTAGCAGTCGTATCCGGTGACTTCCTCGACGAAAGTTCAGTACTGCCATCACAGGTCTTCCCTCTGGTTTCCAAGCCCTCACTGCTGCATCGTAGACGTCCTCCGGTGGCCTTCCCTCCCAAGCAGGCCTCGGCACGAACATGAAACCGATCTCGGAGAGGAACTGAATAATTGGCAATGCACTCTTACAATGGACATACAACACAAGTTTCCTCGTGATGTTCCGCTGGCGTGCCAGGAACAACAGTACCGCGTGCTTCCCTACCACACACTCTGTCTCTCTCTGAACCACCCAAAAAGCTTCCATCTCGTCCTCTTGAAGCACTGGCGCCAGGAGCTTGTCACGACGGTAGGCACGCTTGTTGAAAGCAACCGACACACAGTTCGTGTGTCTGCTCAAAGACGCGTATGCAGCCTGATCTGATGCATTCAGACCACTTAGGACACTGTCCTCGAGATTCGACGGCAACAATTCCAATGGCGATAACATCTGCCTGCTAAACCTGCATGTCGTCAGTTCTGACTCTGGAAGATCAAACAGTGACGCTTACATGGTAACCCACTTGCCAAGCAGTACGAGTTGACATACGCATGTACCTGCATTTATATCCCCTTCCTGTATAGTGTCCCGCTCACAACGCCCTTCAATAAAAATTTTTTTCGAAAAAAAATTCAAACATTAACACACCTTGGTTGAACAATTTCCCCACTGCCCGCAGTTCCTTGCAACCTATTACCCTGTCTCAAACGACCTTCACCTATACAATACCATCCTTCTCTGATCACACATTTTCAAAAAAAGTCTCATTTTCGGTCTAGCCAACCTTACGATCTCAAGTCCATCTCTAAAGTTGACACTAAAACCTCATGACCTCCCCTGCCCCGGTTCAAGGACTGATTTTTCTTTTTTTATCTTCCACGGCACTCCAAAGACACTATCATAGCCACATGGACAGAGACACGAGTGTTGCGAATAACACGGCGCCGAGTTGTCTTACATCCGCTCTCCGCGTTCCGTCAACATTCTCCCCCGATCATTTACTACCTTTTCATTACTCCGTATTGTTGACTGACAAATGTCTGTTTGACCGTGTCTGGCTACGCTTATCTCCTTCAAACACCGAGTCTCGATCAAACAAACGTCTGCTCCCCCTCCACACTGTAATTAACTACCACCTCCGAATACAAGATAATCCAACCAACGCACATGTGCCAATGCTTGCAGTTCTAAGAGCATTTCACGAATCTTTTCCGATGTTTAGTCCCGTCTGATCATTTGTAATACCAACTCGCTCTTACCTCTGCTGGAGGATTGAGGCCAAGACTCTCAGCCCTCTCCCATCTCGCAAGTCGCAATGCACCCATACCGGGTCCAAATCTTGGCTCTCTAATTTCAACTCATCAATCTCCCCCATGTCTATGCATACATGGTGCTTACCTGTCAAAAGCTCGAAGTGCCGCATCAATTTCGTCTAACGACCGGTCCAAAACTGTAAATTCGTCAACATACCATCCTTGATATGAAGACTGTGGTACGTACCTTTCGTTCTTTTGCATCCCGTAATTTCCTTCATCGTGCTCCCTTCTTCTCTCTCATCTCTCGTGTTGTCTTTCTTCTTGCCCTTCCCTTTACGTCCGTGCGCTTTCAAGTGAAAAGCTGTGATTTTCTGCTGAGAGAGCTGTCGTTTCTTCATTGTCTCAAACATCCCTCATTTTCACACCACGCTATTTAATTATTCTCATAAATATCATATACATGAGATCAATCTGTCGCACTTTGGAAATTGTCAGCAAATTTGTTTATGATCTGAAACGGCACTCACTTTTGTTTAAGCTGTCTCGTCATGCTGCGAGTGTGCCGAGCCAATGCAGACACTGTCTTTCGTTTTAGCTCAGTCTGCTTTCGGGGCGGTTTTCCTCCTGTGCTCATTCTAACAGCAACCCGTTTTCGCTTCACCTTCGATACACTGTAAGCAGTGGAAACGAGTCAGACAATACAAGGACGTACCAATACGCTCGGAGTTGTATGCTCCAATTTTTTCTCCTCTTCTCTGGCCACTCTGTTTTCGTCGATTGCGTGTTTTTCCTGACTTGCCATTGTCATGCTCTTGCTCAATACAGAATCTATTTTATACGCCATTCCAATCTAGATCTCCCTCTGAACCACCCACACCCTATGTATCGGACATGGCTCAACGTGCCAGTCATGTCTTAGACATGCAGACCCTTGGATGCTGCGCAGTCCCAAGTGATCGATCTCATTTGACTGTCATCTTTTTGCACTGATTTTCACTGCCTATTTTTCCAGTTCCACTCCCCCTGTGATCATCACCCTCCAGGAGACGAAAATCGCCAGCTCCCTGCGAACAGAACAAATCAACATACTGCTATTCCATGCCAACCACATACTTTTAAAGACCTTAGACCCCACAGCTTCAATCCGAACCTCTCTTTACACCCATGTCAAACGTTCAAGCAACATCTCTGTCACCTGTGGCCACAGTACCCACGTCGGTTCACTTCCACCCATCTTACGTCACACTAACATTATCTCTCTACAGTCAATTGTCTTTATTCCTGCTCGAGCGCTTATTTGGTGACATGGGCAATGATTTTTCCCTACTTTTCACTCATGCCGAGTTGGCCCGGCTAACATCAGTTAATCGCCTGTTACGCCAATGTATTCAAGCTCTGCAACAGTCTACACTTAGCCCGTTCCAACATTTACAGGATTTCTTTAGCACAGAACTTGCCTACCACTTTCGTGATATTCAACGGCAGACCAACACCCTTATCGTCGGCAACCTCGTCCTCCAGTTGTTTTCTAGAGAACACTTGGTTTGCACTACGCTCGAGCTACTGTGCCCTTCAAATCAATGCGAGCAGCTGGCAGATTTCCTCAATCTAGCTGGTTACAGCTTCACTCAGCATGATTACAAACAAGCCTGTCGTTCTGCTGTCCACCGAGCTCAAGCCGGTTCCCCTCTCCCTTACAAAGAAGAAACTCGCTACACTCACCTTGGCTATCCATTCTCTACACTTGCAGGACTGCTTTTGTTCAGTAGACAAGTCGACGGACAAACATTCAATGTACATGTCCTCATATCTATCAACTGCCCCATGGAGGTTGTTCTTCGCATGCACAGTAGTACGTTCCCTTTTCTACACCTTTTCTGATTCAATTTCTTACTCTCTCTTTTTGCAGCCTGCTTCAAAAATTTTATTACTGCAGACAGTGCCGTCTCATTATATCCATTTACCAGCTTCCATTTATTCGAAACTGTCGTTACCTCAACGTTCAACAAAAATATAAGCGAATTGCTTCAGAATCCCAACCTGTTGCAACTCCAGCATCGTGGTTGGCTCATTCAAACTGATCCCGGTCCAGCCAATATACTTCGCCTCAATTCAGACTTTCGCGAGCATCGGTATGTTTCGGACTGTGCTACCTGGGTTGTACCCCTAGTTCCAATTGCTACAGCTCCCTCCCTCCTCCCGATATCTCTTACCTCCTGTTCATGGTCCCACTTTGCCTGCCAACGCAATATCATAGGGACAAATTTCTTTATACAGGGTGCGTGTACCTGGTCAGGCGTATACACGGTAGCCACTTGTGCACGAACTGTCAGGGGGCACTCGCTCCCTCGAGCAAATCCTTGTGTAATGTGTCTTACCTCCTCCATCCCACTCGAGTAAGTCTTACTATTCATCTATCACTTTATGTTCAACATGAATCTACAGGACTGACCTACCCCAAATAGTTGCACGCTCAATATTTTTAGCGTGCATCAATGACGATGTCACTGCCCGGTTTCTCCGCATTCATCTACGACACCTATTTGCATCGTTCGACCCCGCCGGACCTTATTCTTTTGATGTCTTACCCAGCGGACTTACAGCCTACAGAATTCTACACAAATTACATGCGCTCCTTATATTATTCCGCACAACACCTTCTGTATGTGTTTTACCACCTTACTCACTTTCTTGCCATCTGATCACTTCGTCTTATGAGATCACCCTCATCATTCGACACCCCATCTGGTTCTATCCCTTCATAGTTAGGCTTGACATCTGCCTCAATATCCCATGGGCTGGCGATGGTCACTTTCTGTTAAATTACATCAATGAGGAACGGCAAGGTTTGAATCCTGCTCTCACCGGCATGTCCATCGGCTTTCACTCCAAAGTCGAACCAAGTTTCCAAAACTCTTTAGAACGTGAACACGAGAAACAATACACACTTCCGCTCACCTCGTTTCAGTATCAAATTGGCACAGTCTCTACCCCTGAGGACCTCTATGACCGCGTCTCACTAGATGTCATGCAAACAATATCCACTGCCTTTCTCAATGGATTTCCAGCTGGTGCTGATTCAAACATGCTGGAAGCACAAGCAGCCTTGCAACACCATCTGACACCATTTTTCTGTACACTACGGTGTCATCCTCAGGTATCTATTCTCTCTCATCTTTTCAACTATTTCTCACTCTCATCTAGATTACCTTACTCACTGAGGAGTACAAAGATCACGAGGGTTTATTAAAAGTACTCGTTCATGTTCCCGATGAGTATCCACCTCATTCTCGCACTCCTCTCATTCTCACCTTGAACCCCGACATCAAGTTAGAGCTCAAGACCTTTTATATCGACATCTCTGTGATGCAAGGAGAGTCCCCCTGGCTCCTTTGACACATCACATCTTCTCTTCATTTGCACGTTCAGAATGTTATTTACGAATTGACTATATCTTATACAAAGAACTCTCTACACTACCTGTTCAGAATACAATACCATTTCCATACCATTTCCTTAATTAATATGGCAACTTTGAGGCAGCCAATGACCAACTTCGATCTCTTTTGCGACACTCTCATTGATACTTTTGTTGTGCCAGCTGAGTCCACCTCACTCTCTTGAACATCGCATAATGTATCAGTATTTGAGCCATAACAATATCACCCGAATAATATGAATGCTCTCTTATTCAACTCCACGTTTCCAGATAAAACAGTTGAGGTGAAAAAAAGCACACCCAACACTACATCACGCACAAGCCAAGTAGTCATAACTTAATTACCGATTAACTTTGGAGGCTGCGTTTGCCCAGCAATCTTCCCATACCCTATTACCTGATGACTCCTTGAAGAACCGATGCTGCAAATCATTTACTGTCAACATCGCACCACCCCCTTCATCATCCTCGCAATCTGATCCCTCACAATTATCCTGCAGTACAATATCATACACTGAAACTGGTATGATTCGTGTGTCCAGTTTACCTCTCTTCCAATCCAGCAAACAAACCGGCAACTCTAAACCCCCCTCACACTCCAAAACAAGCAACTCCAGCGACTTGGTTGTATCCATGTTCGCTCTGTCAACACTTGCAGAATCATCATGCAGATGTTGTGAACCCATACATTTCCCCACCACCAGAGGTGTGAAATCCACACCCAGCTCCCCACATGTCCGTATGTCCCAACCAGATTGCACAGTTTCCGCTTCAAAACTCAACCATAAGCATTGCAGAAACGCGAACTCCTCCACACAAAGACCAGAGAGTGGGTCGAAGTCCAGATACTTCCCTGTTGTATATCGCAAAGCCAGTCTTTGGATAGCCCAAAATGGTTCTGCCATGATTTGCAACGGACCACCATGCTGCTGGTAGACGAAGGGAAACCAACAACGCAACTCTCGGAGGCATTGGAAACGTGTACCCTGGACTGCTTCCACCAATCTTCTGTCAGGAACAGTGTGCCATAGGTCAAGCGTCGTAAGATTGCTGAGCATAGGAATCATGGGCACGCCCATACGAGAGACGCTGTTGCTATCTGCTACCAGTTCGAAAAGACGAACAAAGCACCAGAGATTATGGTCAAGGGCAAGTACCTGGAATTGTCGGATATGTTCTCTGGATTGTAAACAGACATGCTGGTGCGCAGATCTGAGTATGTTCACACTAATAACTCCCAAGGGTCTATGCCATGCTCAACATCCGTAGTTCTAAATGAGACGTACCTCTGTTTCAGATTGGGCATTGCCTCAAAGATGATGAACAAGAGATTGTAGTCTCTGCCTGTAACCGCCCAAGCACAGACCCGATCTATCACTTCAACTGGCAGGCGCAGATGACTCTGCCTCCCATCTCTGCGAAATTCCTCTGAGAGCAAACTGCCCAGTGCCCTCTGCGAAAAGCATCCTGTCATCACACTACATATCAATAAGTATTGAGAACGTACATTCTCAGATAAAGCCCCATCCTTGTAAATCCCGTCATTTGTTCCCTCTGGATCTTGCGACATCTTGTTATCTTTCATAGAATAAAACCTGTTTCGCTCGTCTTTAAAGCAACAGCCAGGGAACCGGTGTTCAATCTTTCAAGAAAGCAAATGGGCCAAAAGGAAAGAAAGCCATTCAATCCATTAAGAGTTACATCGGACGCGATCAGTCACGCGGAAAGACCCATCATCACTTATCAACGAAGTTCGCATTCTCAGCGATGCAAGTCTGCAAGGTCGGCCTGAAAAGTGCTCAAACGTCTATAACCGAAACCATTCTTTCCTATCGTATCACCACTCACCTTTTCAATTGCTCTCTCATCATCGCTGTAAATTGTTGGAAAGAGCACGTAAGCCCGCACCGCTCACGTTTTCATTTTGTCTCACATCGTCGCTGTAAATCGTGCTAAGAGCACGTCAGGCCATAGAGTATATCATTTGAAACTTGTAATTCAACTCTATAACATCTCACTACAATCACTTCATCGATACAAACCACCTCCTGTAAATGACCCAAGATCCCTTGCAAGAGAAATAATATCTTCAGGCACTGCTGTGTGTTTCGAGCCAGGTGTTGACCACGCTGTTACTCCTTGCTTTATCCCTGGCGAACCCATCATATCACCTTGCTTCTGGTCCTTGCGATCCTGCCCGGTCCATTCGAGGTGCACGAAGCAATCCGGTCCTCACCCACCTAGGAGAAGCAGGTCGACACCAAAACGATGAACAGGTTGAACAACCCTGCGACTTGAACACTTGGCGAGATGGCGGCCACCAAGGGAAACACCGAAAAGGATCATGAAGATATAGACGAGGCACTCGAACGCCGGAGCTGTTGGTACCAGCGGAGCCTTGAGCAAAACCTAGAGGATAGACCTAAGACTCGGAGAGATTACACGGAATGCGCTTGAGAAAATTACATACCATAAGGACACAGTATACAATACTACAAAGGATATTGTAAGCAATTTCGGTGAGCAACTGTCCAACAGCTAAAACGTAAGCGGAGTAGATACGACTGGACGACTCTGTGTGTATTCTCAGTACGGTCTATTCAAGGCAATCAGGATTTTACTAACCTCAAACGAAAAAACACCTTTTGTTGATGAACATGGGCACGATCTGTGACATAATAATTGCAGGAAGAATCTCCACCCAGAAACTATGGAAATTCAATTGTCAATCTAATCACAAGCGTATCTTGAAGCAAATAGCACTTACATTGTGAAAACCCGCTACAGCTGGTGCCAAGGTGAGTAGACGAGAAAAACATTGAAGACACAACAAACAACTGACAAAGATCCTATCTTGGACAAAGAACTCGACGTCCTCCCTCAAGAAGGTTTTGAGAGACAACATATGGAGACGAGCAGTCAAGGCGGCAGTGGCCTGGGTGAAAGGGTAGTACTGAAAACCTATGGCGAAGCAAGCGACAATTGTGATGATGAAGAACCAGATGTGCGGGGTAGGCAGGAGATAAGCTGAGAACCGCATGGCCTCTCGAACAGTGGCAGTTCCCTCGTGCCCAACCTCCTGTTCAGCTACCGGACAGGTCAATCAATGAATTGTGCCGTTAAAAAATAGACGACTAACCGTAAGCGGTGCCTCGTGCAAAACCGGAAGTTAAGTGTCGGCCCTTGACAAGGATGTCTCCTGTAATAACCCCAATGTTCTTCCCTTGGTCCAACTCGTCCAGACAGGTTGTTTTACCTTTCATGCGCATTAGCCAGGCCACAATCTCCACAAAGTAAGTAAGACATACCAGCTCAGCGGTCAAAGTCCCAGGCTTGACATAGCCGTTAATATCGTTAAGCATGCGACGAGTACCACCGGAAACAGGTACAATATAATTCAGCTTCTCCCAAGTCAAACTTTTCCTGTAACGACGTTCGACCTGATCTCCTGAAGGTTTCCTCTCATGACGAGATCGTTGCACTTCCTCGTCCCGTGGCACAATGTAATTACCGTCACACGTTAATCGGAGACTCATCAACTCGTTCTCCATAAGACCTTGCCATGCTACGATTCTTACTCAGTCAGAAAGCAAACCCGTTAGGAGATCTTGCTTACCATATGCAATAGGATTGATATGCAGAACAACCATCTCTACAACCGGTGTACACGATGCTGTGGGAGGCAAAGATAAGCAATCAGTACAATCTGTGAAGGAAGTACAACCCACAACTTAGGTATGAAGAATGTCACAAGCCGGAACGTTGAGTCGAAGTTTTGCATGCATGCAAGCATTTCTTTAGAAGTACACGATATAGTTGAGGAGATGGAAGATAAAGAATCCTCCAGGCGACCGCGCAAGGCCAGCCATGAAGTACACATGCAAATATTGAAGATGAGAACTCGAGTGGCAGAGAAAGGTAAATCTGCCAAGGTGTTGGCAATAGCAGTGGCTGAGCGTTGATACACCCCGTAAATCATCTATGGTGGGTAAGGTAAGTACTTCACATGACAAAATAATTTAAGAACGAATAATTTACCTGTTTACGCAATGTGCATCGTTTGAAGATTGGAGGTATTCGCGTAAATCAAAAACCTCGCCCACGTTGCCCTTTTCCAAATCCTTCCCCCCCATGCTCTCAAGACTGGTTGACGCTCCAGAATTTTTCTTCCCTTGCTCGGACTTTACGCAAAGTCGACGTGACGCGAAAGCTCGTTCACAAAGTCGACATCACGCGAAAGCTCGTTCAACTGTTGCTCTGCAGCGGAGATGTCGACATGATGCACTCCAGTAGCATGAGGACGCAGCAACTCAACTTTTGCTGTGCCTAGCTTCTTGAAATACACATTTGGGGTAGATGACTGAGATACAATATTTAAGGGACCCGTTTCGGGAGTGAAAGATGCGAGGAGGCAGAAGATGGTAGAGATGTAACCCAACTGCGCCGTTTCGGGAGTGAGAGATGCGAGGAGGCAGAAGATGGTAGAGATGTAACCCAACTGCAGAGAGCCACCAGAAGTGCCTGCGTGCAACATATGATGTTGATGATGGCTAGCATCAGCTTCCAAATGAGGCAGGGCTGCATCACGTAGTCCACTCATCTCCTACGGACGTCCAGGGGATGGATGCGAAGACGCAGGCTTAGATTGTTTCCGCTCCAATGTTTAGATGGAATGCTTGCAGGTTATGGATTTCTATCCGTCGGAGGAAGTACGAATGAACTCGAAGGTGGTAGGCTGAAGTGTTCTCATGGAGGGGAAGGGTACGAAGACGTGCGATCGAGGTGGATTATCGGAGGAGGAATGTGAGAGAAATCCAACTCGGAATATTTCACCGAGCGCGAGGAGCCCTGTTCCATCGTAGCGATTACCGCGACTATAAGAGGTTTTCCCCTCATAGGTGGGTCTACCACACGCGCAGCAAATAGTTTACAAGAGACGTCAGTGTGAGTGGAGGGCGTAGCTGCGAACTGCAGGGACGAAAGGCTTCTCGTTCACTTCCTCTCTGAAATCTTTCATTTTTTCAATCACATCTTCTTCCTCTGGAAAGAATACCCTGTCACCGAGACAGTACTGAGTGCATGTTGGGTATGCTAGACATGATATGTCTCGCGTCGTCGTCAAGGTGATTCTTAGCAGTTCCGGTGAGGTAAGGGATGCGTCCATCGGTGAGGCGAGGAATGTGAGGGATGCGAGGGGAGTGGTGTGCCTGCCTGTCTATATAGGGGTCTATTTGACGTTCATTGAGTACGAGAACAGTGGTACCGGCAAACACTGTGTCAGAATTGTGAATGAAATCCATGACATTGTCAGGGAGGCGGTCTTGCGGGCCGAGGTTCTGGTATTTGAGTTGAGAATTTGTTTTCCAATGGCAAATTAGAAATTCGCGAACGAGTGTTGATGTATCCAGGACAATTTCTAAACGAGTTTAGGTGAGTATACAGCCAAAAAAAAAACAAAAAAAAATCTTACGTTGAACATTGCCTATCCCCGAACCAACAGGGCAATGATTTCGTGAGGCGAAACGGGCCAAAGCGAGCTTGTCACACAATCAGGCAGACGGCTCAAATCCTCGAGGCCCAAGAGAATGTGAAATGCTACATGAGTACTCCCTCAGGCAAAACGGCTCAGAGGGACTCCACACAGTACCAGGCGAACAGCTCAAGTACTGCAGGGTAGAAACAAGGACGGCAATGCCGAGTCTCCTTCATGTGCCAAATCTTTCCCTTGAGTCTCACAGAATGGATGCCTCAGATCCTCGACGCTTTCAACACCCAATAGAACGTGAGATGCTACATGAGAACTCCCTCAGGCGAAATGGCTCAGAGGGACTCCGCACAGTACCAGGCGAACGGCTCAGGTACTGCCGGGTAGAGACAAGAACGGCAACGCCGAGTCTCCTTCATGTAGCAAATCTTTTCCGTTGAGCGTAGTCTTGTAGATGGAAAGACAAAGCAGACGAATCCAATATCTCAAGCCAAGGGCGTAGCTGAACAGTTCAATATCTCCCGACCAGCAGCGGCGACGATATCTGATGGTGTCTGAGGCACCCCACTATATCAGAAACAATCGCTTTGCGTCCACAAAGTCAAGAAGAAACGTACCATTATATCAGAGCCTGAATTACTCGATTTGAGCGAATACTGACATACACCCTCGAAGCATGGCGTTGACCAGCCATTCGTCATACGACAGGATTGCCGGTAGGTCCAAGCTCAAAAGTCAAAACATGGCCATTATCCAGCTGCATCCCTCGAGCTAATGCTGTAGTGAGCGCCGTTGGGAGCATTGTTGTTATCGTACACATAAAAGCATTCTGTCAAAAACAATTAAGCCTTTGATGAAGATAAAAAAGCGACCGAGACGTACTCTGTGTTGATCACCGCGATGTTCGTCAGTTGGATTTCGTGAACCCTAGGGGTACGAGCAGCGCTTCTCCGTACAAGAAGGCTGACATCCACCTAATACAATAATTTTTAGGAACAAAGAGAAAGAATGCATGGAGACAACATACCTAGTCTGTACCAGTACACCCAACCTCAAAAGCCCCCAATAAATTTTTACGCCCGTCATAGACCAACTGCAACGTGAAGACTTGGCTGTTTTGCAGCTGCCGGTGGGAGAGTTAAGTCGGCGAAGAGCAATCGTCCACCCAATTTATAATCCTCTTCCACAATTGAAACTCCGCTGCCGTCGCTCCACTTTACGTTTTCTTGACTTTCCTTATCGCCACCAGTAGCCTGCAGATGAACGGTGGCACAGTGGTGGAGGCTAGATGTAGATATGATTTAGAAGACAAGATGGCGGGTGGCTATGAAGGAGACATTCGATCACTTTTGTTGGCAAACGCATCATTCTCGAATTTGCAAGTTATCAAACAACTTCAATTACGACCGGAATTTCAACC
>RCHF01001317.1:0-15482 GCA_003987895.1 Neonothopanus nambi | reverse complement strand
ATGTATTCTGCACTCCATACTAGAACTACACAAGTCCTTTCAAATCTATTCAAAACTCCATCATAAGTATACAAAGAACTAAATCTATTCATTTTCCTTGTGTTCTGATTAGATTCTTGTATACATTGTATACATTTTCAATACAAACCATTACATTCTGAGTCTAATGGACGACTTTTTTATGATTACATAAGCAGCCCAATCTAATAAAGTGTTGATTTCCTTGTGTTCTGATTAGATTCTTGTATACATTGTATACATTTTCAATACAAACCATTACATTCTGAGTCTAATGGACGAGTTTTTTATGATTACATAAGCAGCCCAATCTAATGAAATTTATTAAGTTCTTTGTGTTCTAATCTAATAAGTATCATTATCAGCCCTAGGTCACCCAGGTCACCCAGGTCATCCAGGTCACCCCAGGTTACCCAGGTTTGGCTTGAATTTTAGGCCAAACCCTGGGCAACCCTGAATGTCTGTAAGACCTCAGGTGACTTGACAGCAAAGGGGATTTTCCTGATGTAACAGTACATTATTCTAGAAAGATACATCTGACATCAATTACTATTCCTCAACCATCATCGTATTGAACTGGGCTCCCAGGCTGCTGTGACTCTAGCAAGATCTGAACTAATCCACTCCACTGCATTCTTTAATTGATCTCACTTCAGATTTGACAATCAATGAACCAGATCTTTCAGCAGATGCAAAGGGTATAAATACCCAAAGCTATAGGCCAGTTGACAGACAGTTGTGCTCTCTAGCCAGACTTTACCAATGTCACAATCTCCATCAGGCTCTGAACCAGCTGGTACTCCTTCTCTTTGTCTACAGGTGGTAGACTTATCCAGTGAATTTGATGGGATATTCTATGGTATGTATCATAGCTCTGTTTTGACTGTGCTAATATTTCTTTCACACTGTAGGTTATGTGGTGGCAACAGTGTAAATTCCTGTTCCTTCTTACCTGCTCAGTCTTGATCTGAAATTTCTTGCAAGTCTTTTTGGGGTAGTTCTTGTTCAATCATGGACCTACTTCAGCAGCAAGAAGGACAGTTTATACATACAACTTCTGGTCTGTTATATCTACCATTCACCAGATAGGGTGTGTTAGCTGATGTACTGGTGATAACTAGATAGTAACACTGGTGTAAGTTATCAAACATTTAACTCTTTATTTCTCTTTTTGGACTTCATATCATGAAATAGGGGTTTAGACCTTGCAACCACTTGTTTGCAGACTCAAGCAGTGCACCACTATCTGGTGAGTTAATAATAGCTTGAGGAATCGCAAACTCATGCAGCTGCCTTTAGGTTACAAACTTTGGAAAAGTACTGCTCAACACAACAAACTCAGTGTATGCTTCCTTCCCTATCCACTCTATCTGCTTGATTATATTATTTGTAGTGTACTGGTTATTGAAGCACTTTTGAATGCTTTTATTGTTTTTTGGTGAGTAGTAATGTATCTTTATTATACTTCCTTGAAATGGTTCTCACAGACTCTTCTTTTGCAATAGTGTTGAACTTTTTTTTGCCTCTCGTATTTATCTCTGTAGGTTATATCTATAAGGGCTTGGTTGAACCTGATCTTGCTTATCTGAAATACTAGTAAGGCGATTTCACTGGGTTGTTCCAGCAGTCATGGTATGTTTGAAGCTAGTCCAATCATTATAGGATTATATTCTGAACTTGAAATTTGTATACTTCCAGGTGTTTTTTTCTGTTGCTTCTATAGGTAAGTAGTTAGAAAAAGCTTGGTTAAATATGAGACTATGAGTCTTATAATAGTTTCATTCTATAGCTACTGCAATTGGTAAGAGCTTCTGTAGAGAGTTGATTCCTTGTACCACAACTATATTTACCTCTGTACTGAATAGCTGCTGTCATTCAAGTCCTTGGCACAGAAAAGAACTCCTTGGAATCTCCAGGTCTTAATCTTTGGTTGAAGGTACTTGCACAACATTTCTTCCTCCATACATCAAGTGTTTTTCTGATGGTTTTATTTTTAATGATTAGATTGAAGTTGGACTTGAAAGCAGCCTATTTGCAATTTCAGACATCATGGCAACAATAGCACTTTCATTAAGCTTCTATTACTTTCAGAGTACAATTCAACAGTTTGGTTCTTTCAAAAACAGAACTTGACATAGAACTGACTACTTTTGTCTTAGAACCAATACTCTACTTCACAGGCTACTTAATTTCAGCATAACAAGAGGCATCCTTGTAACTGTTGATCAGATAGCCCTGCTTATCTCATACCTTGCCAAATCAAATTCATATTGGTGGTAAGCTTTAATATAATCCAAATGTAAAGCAGTAAGCATACTGAAAATATTTATAGGATGCTTTTCCACTTCAGTTTATGCAAGCTTTATCTGAACACTATGTGTAAGTGACCTTACTTCTTCAATAAAGGGACAGATTACTTAGATAAATGCAATATGTTCACTGCTTACAGTGGCCATGTGAGTAATCTCTGTCAAATTGATTGATCTGTGCATTATACTTGATCTCTTAAAGGTTAAACTCAAGAGAACAGTTCCGAGGCACTCTTACTACAGCATTTGTTGCCAATGTGGATACAAACACAGGATCATYACAAACTAGAAGTGGAAGGACAGAGACATTTGTGATGAATGCCACTAATTCCACCACTCAAGCAAAACAAGTCAACACTTACACTGTTTCACCTGACTCCTTTACTCAAGCAGAAGTAAGTTAAATTTGTCACAGTAACAAATAGAACCTTGACATGACATTTAGCATGAGATTGGCAACTATAACACAAAGCTTGGTATGTCATCTTAGCCATTTTACTCTGCTGCCCTGATATCTGCATTATTATATTAGATATCATTGTCACCCGTGAACAAATCACTGTAGCAGAATGAACCTCAGTATCTGTAATACCATATTCACCATCTTTTGACTGTTGATCTTTACTCTGTTGTGAATTTTTTATTAGTTTCAGTATCTCAGCCTGAGGATCCATATACAAATTGTTGGAGTCATTATGACATTATTACAAATCCTAACAGTGCAAAGCAGAGTGTAGATTTGTTGTTTTTGTATGCTGCTACCACCATTTTGACAGCTATATAAATGAAGAATAACCAGTGAACAAAATGTATACTTGGAGGAGGAGGAATTCTCCCATCCTCTTCTCTTGACATATATGTTCACTTATGTCAAGGAATGGGCAGTTGGACTTTAACTTGAGCAGAAAGGTGGCAAAGGTGTAGTAAGCCCTAGTAGATTGAAAGGTGCTCTTAAACCACTTCAGTACTAGGAGTAACCAGTCCTTTCAATTCTTATTTGATACATGGAATAACTGGGGCAATACATTTCACAACATACCTAGTACAAGTTTCAAGTATTGTTCTAGAGTGGGCTCAAGCAGCATAGATCAGAGCAAATCTTCATGTCTCAAAATCTTTCCATCAGTGCATGTTAAAGGAATTTTATAGCAAATACAAGAAATTGGTAAATAGAATAGAAGTACTTGACATTTACTTTATGAAATAATCTCCTCTGGGTTGTGTACACCCTGAACATCACTACCTCTGGGTCACTGTTGGCAAACTTTCAATGGCATTAACAGTGACCCCTAAATACACACTTTCACACTCTGCCAGTATCCTAGATGCTTGTTCAGATGTTGACTCATCCCAATCACAGTATTGCACATAAGCAACATATGATCTGCAGAGGAATGGTGTTTTTGAATGAATCTTGTAGCAGGAGTGTGAAGGGTTGGACTTCTGAGAGTCATTTAGTTTGGTAACTTCTTCCAGATCTAGCAGAGCAGCATGTGTTGAGGATATAGCAGCTTCAAGTAATGTCCTCGGATGATTATGTGAGTTGAAGATTCGTGCCTTGCAATCCCAAAGTTATAAGAAAGACATTTGACTATGATTACAATCTTGATTCACTCACAGTATGAAAGGTCAGGGACCTGAAAAGTGAAGGTAGTCCTTGACTATTGAGTTTATCTAATTGAGTTGCAACAACACCTGGCTGGACAACAAAATGAACAGGTGAACCTGCTTCCAGTACCTTGGAATTGGTCAAGCAAGGTGCAATAAGATCAATTTGATATTTTGAGCCCTGATATGGATGTTTTGCATTTATCAACTGAAGGTCAGTTGGGTCATAATGATTGCTCAAATTTCCCAAAGATGACATCCAGATGACTTGAGGAGAGAGACCAAGCTCAGTGGTGCATTTATTTAGAAGTGGGAATAGAGAACAGTACTAAAATGATGCATAACATTAGTTCCTGTAAAGGGAAGTTGTAGCATGAAACATTCACAATCATATAGTGACTGAAGACATTAGTCTGCCAGACAAGTCCCAGTCCATCTTCTGTGACTGAACCAACTGTCTCATTTATATATTCAGGAGTGAGCATTGCACTCTTGGGACTTCGAAAGAACTGTTTCATTGCCTTGCAAGCATCTAATGAAGAAAATAATGCAATGGCTGCATTGAATATGAGGTGGGAAACATATGGGTAACTGCAAAAGAGTCAATAAAATATACTGAGCAAGATATTTACTGAAATTACCATTGTAGGATAGTAGATGTAAACTCCATCACACTTTTCACCACACCCAGATCAACAGGGATGAGATCAATTTGAACATTTTCACGGAACATCTGCACTCTAGCATTGCCTCCCTTCTTCTTAGCCTGGGAAACACAGGCATCTAGACTTGCTAGAAGCTTTTTGCGAGTGTTTTCACCTGAGTCAAGAGTGCGGCAGGCCATGATGAGAGTAATTCCATCACTAGGCAGAATGGCTTTTTGTCCTCCTGATGCAGGATCAGTAGGTGTGCCACTGCAGAGCTGCTGGATGAGCCTATCACATATCCCATAACCTACACCACTGATATCTCAAAGTAAGATGGATTGCTATCACAACTCAGTGGAGCAAAAAGCACTGACCGATTACCACCTGTAACAATTACAATGGGGCGATTGTCATCTTTCATCTTGAATAGCTGTGTTAGGGAGGGTCAAGTGAAAGACTGCGGCTACTGCAATGTAAGTTGTTGTTTGAACAGTCATATGGCTTTGAAGGAAAACTACAGTACTCACGGTATCCACGGTAGATACCAAATACCATCAACACGGCATGAGATTTATTCCGATTTAAACTTACACTGGCAGGTGCAGGAATTTGTACGATGAACTCGTTAGCCATCAAGGAAGGCAGCGTTGACAGACCAGCTCACGAAGTGAGCATAGATCAGGGTTCAAGCGCTCGGATCTTGGGTTTACCAAACATATTCAGATCTTATTCACTAGAAGGCATGTATCCCCTGATTGATTCCGGCAACATGCCTACTGATCTTGCAAAACTGAGATGCTTTTCAAAAACATTACCAAGACAGTAATATTCGTACAAGTAACTAGTCTATCCAGATATGGCCACCATGATGAACAGTTACATAGTGTATGCTCCTTCCGCATTCAGATTGCTACGCTGTCGAAGGCTTAGATTTGCTATGAGACTAAAAAAAGGTTAGCATAAACCTGGACAGTTAATTAAAACCTCACAAAGCTGAGATTGATGTCAATATGGCCCCGACAACTCCGATAATAAAAACGGGGTCCAAGCTACGAGCATATGCTGCTATGACTTCCATCTGTTGTAGCTGAGGAAGTTGCTTAATGACAGAAACACTGCCGAGTACTGCCGCCTTTATTTCTGGGGTCAAATCAGGGGCATGCAGATCAAGGTTCGTGCGGAATTTATTGTTGAATATGCTTCCTGCCATACTGATGTGGAAGCCACCGTTAGAGCTAGTCCAATATAGTAGAATGAGAAAACAACTGACGCGAGGCCGACAATTCCACCGAGAATTTGGCAAAAGCTCTGTATAAGGTTTCAGAAGCATGGACTTCATCAAGTATTCAGGAGCACCTACAACAAACGAGGTGGCCTGAGGAATCATATCTTCATCATCTGCATAGTCAGCCTGAGTAAAAAGGTGTCTTAGCCTACTGTGTTCCTTGAAAAATTAGCGAGCTCACCTGAACTGCTACCAGCACATTCTGGAAAGTCCCGCCAATGCCAACCTATTATATTTGCACCGTGAGATGAATGAATGCCTAGTGAGCCACTACTTGTGCTTACGCCATACAGAATTTGAAAGCCGATCAAGTTTGCTCCGGGTGTCCGAGGACTCAAAGTGAACAGCAGGCCAGCTCCAATAGCTGTAATGAGAGGGGATATGAGAAGGAACCACCAGTAGCGACCGGTTTTCTACGGATCAATAGATAAATCGCATTGTCGAGTATAAGAGGGTATCTCACAAACCGTTACAGTGGCACCAGAAACGCCCGCAGCTGCACATAAGAGTTAGAAATTGAGGCATGGATAAAGCAAGATTGGCCTACCGATAACAAGAGCAATGAGGTATGGAAGAATATCCAAGCCTGAGTGAATAGCACTATGTCCCCGAGCCTGATACCTGTTCGAGAATTAACGTTTGATTGCACAGATGACCAGAAGGCACTAGTTGACCAACCAAAGTGGTAGATAATACTACAGCCATGCCATAAATGAAATGACATTGTATTCAGTGAATGAACGGCTCACCGTAGCAATCAGCATGACAAGGTAACTCAAGAACTACAGGAAGGCTTTAGAAAACTTTCTTCTATATCATCTTCACCACTCACCCCAGCGATCGCGCATCCGAGCTGCGTCTTTCGCGAGAGTACTTTCAGAGGAACCATAGCGTCTTCCCCCATGAAACGTTCCCAGAAAAGGAAGACGAAAAGCAGAACTCCTGCTACAACAAATAACGCTATGACTGCAGCGTCGTTCCAAGGTCTCGTATTTCCTCCCCATTGAAGAGGAAGAAGAAGTGAAGTGAAGAGTCCGAAGTTAAGGACACCGCCTATCCAGTCCAAGCTGCCGAACGCAAATAAATGGTATGTTTGGACAAGATTCATGATACATACCGCATCCAGGATCGCTTTGACGAGAAATCTCTAGGGGTGGAGGTAGATTGACGACTTTTGAGCAGAAAGATGACAAGAAGAATTGCAACTGCGCCACACTGAAAAAGAGTTAAGAGAATTCAAATTGCAGGAAATATCCAGCCTACAGGTAAGTTAACTTTACATTAGAGGGAAAAAGGTATTTCGTTAGAGCTTCAGCCTAAGATATGGAACAGGAAAACACGTAGAAGACATACTCCAAAAACACCACCGCCAGGTCAACTTATCTGGTTACAGTCAGGACCACGACAGCGATTCAAGGATCGACATAAGGCACTCACCAGTGAACGTTCCGCCTACAGAGTACACGTCAATTATATGGCCACAATGTCCTCGAATAGAAATACTTACCCAGTAGTGGACCGAGAACCGCAGATATGCCGATGATTCCGCCAAACGAAGAAAATAAGATTGGTCTTTTCTCTAGTGGTGTGATCTGTATGTATTATTAGTAGACTGAAAGGACGATCTGGAATAATGTTTACCTCCGGAGTCAAGGTAGTAACGGACATCTGAATACTAATTCAGCTCCTGGTGAGAATGATAAACACGAGAGATATTCAAAGCTTACCCAGCAGCACCAGCACCTGCGACTGCTCTCCCTGCAATGAGTTGAGCCATGGAGTTGCTCAAAGCACAAATCAAGGATCCAATCTCAAACAGAGCGATCGAAATAAGAAAAATCGTTTTCTTGGGGTATATCTTCAAAACCTGGCCGGCGATGAGAACGAATCCGCCTTGCGTAAGGAAGTCTGTCAAGCTATGTCAATTACCCACTCCTCATTCACGATCGGGAAAAACGGACACGCAGTGACGATCCACGTAACATCGCCCAACGCATCGAAGCTGGAAACGATTTGTGGTAGGGCAGTGGCAATCTTTTGAAAAGTAGGGGTTAGACGTCTGAACGTTCAGGGCCTCAAAAACATACAATGGTTTGATCCAATGTTACCAGCAAGACGGCGATGAGAAATCCACTAATGCATGATGTCAGTCAGTCAGGGGCGCATTCTACTAGACATAGAATTTACAGGAAAACAAGTAGCAGCTGTTGACCAGAAAGATATTGATTTTCAGGTTTCGGCTGCTGTACAACAAAGCCTTCAAGGTGCGTGTTCTCCGACTCTGGGCAAGTAAGACGAGTATCCATGAATGAGTGTGAAGTCAGGTCAGGGTTGGGGGGATTGAAAGGGTGCGAGTAGTGTGTGGCGAGACACCTTGTTTCTGCAAACTCACGGCGTCTTGTTTAATGAGCGCATGTGTGCGTCTCCGTAATGCCAGTTAATCCCCGCCTCAGATATCAATCTGAGAAGCTCAATTATTTGTCAATTATGGTTCATCCTGTGCTAAATTAGAATGGAAGATATCCTTGGTTTGCATAGATACATAGCTGGCTCAGCTCAGCTCAGTTCGCTGATCGTTCGTTTGCTTTGGACTACCATAGTGATAGGACCCAACGCCGCCATTTGTGTTAGTGGGTCCCATTGCTTCTTGATGATCAGAGGAACTTAGGCTGGCCCGAGTACCCAAGCGCCCCGTATAAGAGTACGTTTTGCGGTGTCATTTTCCAAATAAAATCATAGTTCTGACCCCACATCTTGATGCAAGAATGCTGTCCGGTCCTAGCCTCGTAGTATCGGGGTTGAAGGAGACGTACGACTACATTATCATCGGTGTGTCTCCTGCAGTCGTTCTCGTGGGAATATTCTAACCAGTTGCGGCAAAGGTGGAGGCACTGCAGGTTGTGTGCTTGCGAATCGTCTCTCTCAAGACGCGGGCACTACTGTGCTACTCGTGGAACGTGGCGGCTTTGGAGATAGCTGGGTGGCTAGAGTCCCGCTCTTTTCCGCTCACTTCGCTTCTGACGGTTCGAGGTCGCGGGTATGGAAATCCACGCCGCAAGTTCATCTCGGTGGTCGCAGGCTCGAGCTTGTAGGAGGAAACTCTCTCGGTGGCTCTTCCAAGATTAATGCAACGCTATACACCCGTGGCTTACCTGCTGAATACAATTCTTGGAAGCAAATTTGTTCCGCAGAAGAATGGAAATATGATGGTCTTCAGCCCTACTTCGTCAAATCCGAACAAAATCTTGACCGGAACGTAAATGTGCAGGACTACCATGGCTCTGAAGGCAAGCTTCGTTCAGTTTCAATTTATTTATAAAATGCTGACCGAGCTTCTAGGCGAATGGCCGCATAGATCCCATGGCAATTTGCATTGGAGACATACCGAGCAGTATGTGTTCACTTGTGCTGATATATACTCGTCACTTAATTCTGGGACTTAGCATTATCAAGGCAACCTCAGCTCTTGGACTGCCTTACGTCGAAGACCCGAATTCGCCGTACCAACCCTCGCACGGCTGCGCCAAAATGCATTATAGCATCGACACCTATGGGCAACGTAGCGCAACTTCCTCAGCATTTCTTCCCAAGCAAGTTCGAAAATCACGGAGGGATCGTTTACACGTTTGCATCAATACGGTTGTTCATCGCATTCAAGTTAGCGAACATTCGAAAGGGTGTATCGCCGAGGGTGTGTGGGTGCAGAAGAGCGATGCCACTGGCCCCACGCGGTTCATTTGCGCGAAGAAGGAAGTTATTCTGGCAGCTGGGCCTATCGGCTCCCCGCATCTCATGCTTCTCAGGCATGTATATAATCATTGCATTCATTCATTTTCCTTCTAACCTCTATAATTTTGTTTTAGTGGCATCGGGCCAGAGAAACACCTTGAGCAGCACGGAATTCCTGTAATGAAGAATTTACCTGGTGTGGGGTCGCACTTGGTGGGTATAGTTTCCGAGCAGCAGGTATGCACATGTAAGCTCACGTCGATATCACCTACAGCAAGATCATCTCTCTGTACCCATCCAGTTCCAAGTCCCTCTCCTGGACTCTCTCGCGAAGATTCAACTACGGCCTTGGCTCATTATCAAAGAGATATTCCTGTATATCATTTTTGGGATTGGACTCTTGCTCTCGCCAGTACTTGAGCTCTCTGTTTTTGTCCAGTCCCGATTACTAGATGAGGATTTACGCGTGTCAGCGTATTCAAAATCAGACATGGATGGAACACGACCTGAGAATCGCCCGGATATCGAAGTCATGCCCGTGAGTCTCATTACAGTACTGCATCGTCACGTACGCCTTCAACTGAAGAGCATTGTAGATTTCGTGGGGGGATGTGACCAAGCACCGCCAAGGTGGACTCTCGTTCTTTACCGTCACTCTACGTCCAACCTCCCTTGGGACAGTCCGTCTCGCATCTAGCGACCCTTTCGATTCACCCGACATCGATCCGAATTATTTCAGTACAGAGAACGATCGGAAGATAATGAGGAAGGGGTTACGATTTGCGCTACGTATGAAGGAGGAGATGGCCACTCAAGGATATTCCATCATCGACTCACATGTTCCGAAAAGCGACATGGACGCGGATTTGGATGCCTTCACTGACATCGAGTGCCAAAGTACCAACCATTACTCATCTACGTGTCGAATGGCACCGGAATATGATGGAGGGGTTGTGGATGAGCGATTGAGAGTTTATGGCGTGAAGAATTTGAGGATTGGGGATTCGAGCATATTCCCTGAGATTCTTAGTACTCATCTGGCTGCAGCGACGGTAGCTGTGGCAGAGAAGTGTTCGGATATGGTTTTGGAGGATGCTGGACGGGTTTCCGTGAATGGACATGGGATAGGGAAGTGAATGGAGATGTTTTTATTGTTGAACTTCTAGCTCGCAGATGGTTGACTTTACGCTCTTTGTATTTCTTCAAGTAGGATCGCCACATAATCGAGATACCCAGTGGCTGCCCAGTGTGGTATGCAAGATTTTGCTAATCGGAGTCGCCGGTCCCGAGGCTCGTATTAGGTCAGCTGGGCAGTCCGGCAGGCATCGCGCGTTTCTGCCTGTGGAGCCCTCTGAGCTCTAGATATGTTCCTCTTGGATTCACCTATGAATGAGCGATTCCAGCCGATAGGTCTAATCGTGGGACGTGAGGGAAGAAAAAATGGCTTCTGCTACTCTGCTAGCGTCCAAGAGTATTGGTGAGGAAGATAACAGGCCCAGGTAACTTCAACAGGCGACCACCTGCGACAACTCGTATGCACATTGCACATCGTCGATGCATCCTTTGCATCCTGCGCACACTCACTTTTAGGATTTTCAACGCCAAGAGCCTCTATTTTTAGCATTAACAATCTTATCGTTCTGGTCATGGAGTGTTCATGTGGTTAACCATCATGATGGAAGTCTCGGTGAGTGTGCCCAAATGAGGTATTACTAAAGCTAATCTTCACGTTTCTATCCTTGTCCTGGTATCTTTAGCTTTGAGCTTGAGCAGCAACGCAAAGTAAGGTGTGCACTATACTCCTCTGAATAAATTAATCTCATTTGTATTGTATATATAGAGCTAGATCTCTCACAGTTGACGAACATGCGTTGTCAGATGCACCTTGTATACATTCCTACAATAATGATACATGTGCAACAGGTGCATATGTGTTGCCCCACTTCCTTTCGCTCTTTCATGCGGACCCGAATGCTTTAAATTTCACCGTTCACGTTTAACTGATGGTCATATGGTCAAGCACTGCCTAAATGAGATCTCGGGAATAGGTCAAAGCCAGGAAATTTCGTATGTGTCCATGCGGGTCGGTTCATATATTCCAACTTCGTGTAGCTTCGTGCGTGGTGGGTCAAGTTCCTTACGTTACGCACATGCGTAGAGATAAGTTGAGTATGTATCTCTGTAGTGCTATCTTTGTCCTTTACTTACTTACTGAGAAGCAGGAGACGATCAATTGAGGTGAGTCCGAGAATGACATTACTTCCATACAGCTTTTGCCGATAGATATTATCATATAAAAGGACGTAGAATTCACCTGAACATTCCCCAAGGTCCACCGCCCTTCATCCCCCCCTTCCCCTCTGCCTCTGAGTTGAAAGATGATGTCCAAATTCCTCCACTCTCTCCTCATCGTCTCATCGCTTCTCTCTCTCGCCTCGGCTTCCCCAGTTACCAAGCCAGAAATCGTTAGCCGTTCATGGCCTTCTGGATCCGTCACTTGTGGAAGTAATACGTATAGTCTTTCGGAGGTTAAGAAAGCTGTTTCGGCGGGTGTGGATGACCTTGATGATCCCGTTGGTATGTAGAATATCCAGCTATGCGGCACTTTAAATACGAAGTGAGGTAGACTAACGGGTTGTTCTGTAAATGATTTTGTAGACAGCTACCCGCATCAGTATCATGATTATGAGGGATTAGAAATGTATTGCTCTGGGGATTATTACAACGAGGTGAGTTGGGTAGCCGTATCATTGGACCGCGTCTTTTGCTGACCATCGTTTTTTGCTGGTGACCTAGTTCCCGATTTTGACAAGTGGGATTTATACTGGTGGATCCCCTGGAGCTGACCGTGTCGTGTTCACCGATGATGGAACTTATTGCGCGTAAGTACTACCGTGTTCACCTGGCTCGTTCCGAATCCTGATTGTTGACTCGGAATTTACGATTTACAGTGTCATCACACATACCGGTGCTTCTGATGATGATTTCGTTGCTTGCGATGGTGATTAGATTACTCGTGTACTTGAAAGAAGCCGTCAATCTTAGGATTTTGATTTTCACTTGTGCGGTGCTGAGATGAAGGCTCAACGTTATCAACGCTCGACGTCAACCTGAACGCAACGAATTTATACCAACGACCCTGAGACCCCCTATCTAGTGTTAGATTCCAAGAATAAAGAATAACGCTTCCCAAGTCTTCTTCGTACAGTTCGATATACATATGCAACCGGAACGGAATGGCCCGCGCCGAGGAAACATCTCGCTTGTTGAATATCAGATTCAGTGGGAGCCTGGAGACTCGAGAGGCACGCACGCACCCACGACGCGTACGCGTACATAAGGACAAACAAACAAGGTGGGTTGGACTGGTTTGTTGATTACGAATTTGTTTTGTTTCTTGATTTCTTACCACCAACCACCAATCACTACCTCGCTCATCTCTTCACGACTTTGACACGGTTCTCGCGGCTGGGGTTTTCGACTCGCTTTCTTTGTTCGTGTTCGTAGACGGGTGGTAGTCTACGACGTTTACGTTTATTTCATTCGTCTTCCCGGGCCAGCCCTCTCTTTAGAGTGAAAACGTTCAACGGTGGTGGTTTTAATCAACAACTTTTTGCGGCATTAAAACAATATCCAATCTACGTATCCCATCGACGTTGGTATTGAATCCGGAACGCTTTTGTGGACGAAACGAAATGAAGGTTACTGTTAAGAATTGGCATGCTGTCGCTCAGTGGCGGTGGGACACCGGTACTGAGCAGGATGATTCGGATGAAGGGGATGTTTGTGGGATTTGTAGAGTACCATATGAGGGGTGTTGTCCGTCGTGTAAGATTCCTGGGGATGATTGTCCGCTTAGTGAGTATTCGAACCTTTACCTTCTGCCATATTCTTTCGCTCTTTCGATGTCATTTTCGCTTTTGTTTTTGTGTTGCTGTATGCTAATGAGGTTGTATGAATGGATAGTCTGGGGCGAATGCAGTCATGTTTTTCATATGCATTGTTTGTTAAAGTGGATTGGGACGGCTGCGTCGAAACAGCAGTGTCCTATGGATCGGAGGACGTGGGGTGAGTCGAGTGCCGTTCTTTACATGCTAATATACTCATGGTGATGTTCTTACAGTGACAGCTGAGAGGAAAGTTAATCATTCGTCGTGAAATAGGATACTGCCCTATGCCACACTACACCACCCCTCACCTCACCTCACTCTTTCGTGGTATTATACCCTAAAACTGGAGACAAGATGAGATGAAAAGATAGATCTCTATCACCCTTGGAACCGTTACCCTTGTATCCATATTCATATCTATATGCTGTATCATGTCGACATCTTGTTCATGCACGTCTCAACCATTGTCTATCCTTCACTCATGTGTGGTATGTGGTGTATTGTGGTGTATTGTTGTGTCTGCACTGCTCAGCTTGTTTGCTTTGTTGGTGCTTCACACTTTCACTGCCCTGGTGCTTCGACCTCCTCACATCCCTGATCCGCCCTATTTGCTCTGCTGGTGCTTTAAGCCTTCACGGCCCTGGCTCTTTGACTTCCTCATATTAATACTGTCCTTGTCTCAAGTTCCGGTCTACGGATTAGTTCCGGAGCTGGGGGAGGATGAGATCGTGATCTCTTATTGTATTGAAGGATGGTCCGGGTCAAAGTCGTACGTCAGGGGATATCTCGTGTCGCAAGTCGGTCATCCCGTCATTTAGTGGATGGATAGTGATTAGATCAAAGGACGAGAGGTACACATTACACCCTCACTCCCTTCGATTCGCCCCTCTCTACCTTTCTTCCGTTCCTACATTCCGGCACGTCTTCGTCTCTACGTCCGACGTGCGTATGTTATCCTAGTTTAATCTGTCCGGTGACAAGCTTCGCTTTTGCTCCCTCTTGTCCTCTTGGGTCTACCTCCTCGACCTCCGTGGAATTTGTATAACTGCTTTCCACTCTTACCTTTTTCTTTCACGCTCACTATTTGGATATACCGAGTGCAATAGAGTGTTCGAGCGCCTTGATCTTGATATCGTCGGAAGTATTTCCTCGAGTTTTGCTTCCGCTGCTCGAGCCAGGAGATGAGCGTCTAGGGAATAGCGCCCAATATAGGGCACATGGTGTAGTTGGTTATCACGCCCGCTTAGCATGCGGGCGGTCCCCGGTTCAATTCCGGGTGTGTCCATTTATTTTTTTCTTTTTTCGGCGACTGATGTCATTTTATGTGGTGCCGAATCTCGGCTCCGAGTGTGAGATCCGAAAGTGATTAGATAATACATTGTGTGGGGTCGTACGAGGGAACTGGGGTCTTCTGATTGGCTAGACCCTTAAATTCTCACGACGTAATAGACTCTGATTCAGACTCCGAAAGGGTTATCCCGTGACTGAGGGGGCTCCTTCCTTTTATGGCAAATGCGGGGTCAGCTGGTCCAGAGACGGATCCAGAGTTTTGAATTGAAGCCAGCCAAGAAAACAGCCAGCCTCTCCCTCGCTAACACCCATAGATCCCCTTCTTCTTCTTCTTCTCTCTTTTCTTTACTCTAGAGATCTATTCTCTTTTTTCACGAAAAACCCAACTTAGATTTCTAGACGAGTCAAGTATTCCAAGAAAAGACGACGAGCAGCACTTGTACCAAAAACAGAAAGGAAAAGGGCAAAAAAAGGGATCAGTATATTATATACAAAGCAGAAACTGGCTAGCCAGACGCAGACGACGTTTAGTCAACTCGATCAACTAGGTGTACCGCCTGCGTCTGCATTTACATCGATGCAGTCTCACGCTCAGCAGGCCACGTCGCCTACGTCGTCGACCGCAGATGACCGCACGAATAGGTTCACTTCGACGCCTACAACGGCCCAGACCCAAACCGAGTCTTCAGCGACGACACAGACTCAT
>RCHF01001316.1:0-34681 GCA_003987895.1 Neonothopanus nambi | reverse complement strand
CCTGCAACATCTACGGGCGTTTTAGGTAGTGGGGGAAGCATAAGTGCTCCCTCACGCACGGGCTTTGGCACCTTGCCGAGCACAACCCAGGATTCTTCATCGTCTTCACAGGACGGGATTTCCTCTGCGCCAAGCAAGCCAACAGACATCTCCGGCGGCAGTGGCGTTCTTGGGATTGGGGCCGGATCCAATGGTTTATCTGTCAGCGTTAATTTACCGGGTGTTGTGAGTGCATCGTTGGTGGCCCCGGGAGGTGTTGGCAGCTCTACTGCGACACCAAGCAAGCCAACAGACATTTCTGGCGGCAATGGCATTCTCGGAATTGGGAACGGATCCAATGGTTTATCTGCCAGCGCTAATTTACCGGGTGTGGCAAGCACTTCGTTGGGTCAAACTTCTTTGCCTCAGTCGACCGGCGTGTCTCACGATCAAGATCCCAATACGAATGGGAGCGGATTGCCTTCGTCAAGTGCCATTACCTCGTTTCCGACTTCAACTCTGAGCGCTAGCGACAATAATGGAGAACAACAGGGAGGCCAATCAAGCTCTACGTCAACACCAAGCAGTAACACAACGGGAACTGAGAGCTCTTCTGGACAAGGTATTCTCTTTGTTCTTACCCCTGCCAGTATAAACTGACAACTATATTGAAGGAGGCAATGGTGGAGAGTCGACCACATCGAGTTTTTCCTCGGTTTCTACGAACAGTGGAGGTGTTTCCCCAGGAACTTCTTCTAGCCCTCCTGCTTCCGATCCGACTCCTGCCAGTTCGCTTCCTCTGAACCCTACTTCTTCCAGTCCACCTTCTGATTCGATTCCCAACTCATCTTCTCCTAATACGCTTCCCTTCAGTTCACCTCCTTCTACTCTGGCTTCTGACAATGGTGGAGGCGCTACGCAAGGGGTCCCTTCCAGCTCATCTATCACTAGTACATCTGCCAACAGTAACGATGCTACTCAAACCTCTAGCCAATCTCCTCTTAATGGCGGGGCCACAGGAGTGTTAGCTTCCTCTACTGTCACGGCATCTGTCAGCAGTCCGAGCAATGTCAATAACGAACAGAACGGTGCAGCAGGCGGCAGCCTAGCTAGCGTCACCTCCACAAGTTCATCGCCTACTGAGGCTCTCTCTAGTTCATCGGTCCCTACTTTGTGAGTTTCAGGACATTCTAGCTGCGGGTTTTAATTGATTATTTGTAGCGTTCGAGGAGCCTTTAATACGCCCGGTGAAAGCGTAGTTTTTTCGACTAGTCTTTCTACCTCGTATTCCGCATCAGTCTTTACAACCACTTTCGATGGCCGCACCTCAACAGGGACTACAGAGGTACCTGTTACCACTTTCTCCTCGGTTGTCACTACTACCGCGCGGCCTCCGGGGAATTCCTCCAAGTAAGCACGCTGACGACTACTGTATATGCGACCTTCTGACGTTGTGACTACAGTACAGCATCACGCCGCGCGGCCATAATCGGCGGTTCTGTTGGCGGTTTTATCTTCTTGGTCATAGTGGCCTTCCTTTTGTTCTATATTCGTCGGAGACGTCGGCCAATCGTGTTTGAAGCTGCAGAGCCTTCCTTCTCCTCTAGCCGAGGTGCACCCGCTGGTTCAGATGATGTCGAAGCGCCTTCATCTCCAACCTTCAATCCTATGGCCATGGTAGCTTCCTCTACTCAAAGAAATCTTGTGTCGTTCTTCGATATTGGTGACACCGCGACAACGATCAAGAAATCAGCTACCTTCAAAAGAATCTCAGGAGTCTCGTCAATCTCTCCGAGCACCAATAGGGATAGCCACAGTTCTTCTATTTCACCATCTGTCATCTCGGCACCATATGCAAGTGGCAGTCTGTTGCCACCACCCAGTGAGCAGGCCAGAGCAGATTCCAGTCTTTTGGTTGATACGTCAGTGTCGCATGACGGGAACCCATTCGCTGATCCGAAACCAGTACCGGAGACTCACAACCCCTTCTCAGACCCTGTCGTAGCCTCTACAAGCGACGCCAATAAACCCCTCAGAACTGCTCGTGGTCTTCCTTTGGCTGGAATATTGAGCTCAGGGATTGCGCGGCTATCACAGGTATCGACAAGAAGCTCGGGTACCAATTCGCAGGTGAGTACCCTTCACTTGAGGCAGGAGACGCCAAAAGATTCTAATCGTATGTTGGTCTTCAGTACGGTTTTGCGGTGTAAACGTCCGAATGCACCTCGCCGCCGGCTTTGACAGTCAGATTGGATCGACTATCCTACTTTCGCCTGCGTCACCAGGAGACTAGCTCTGGCATACTGTAGTGTATATCGTGGATTTTGGACCTTTCACCTGTCTGTTGTCATAGTCCCAGAAATTGCAGTATTTATTTATTATTGGACTGGTCACATACAGATTACCTCACTCTTTTGCTACATATACCCCAGTTCGTTGCACGGACCAAGCTGAGAATATGGGACAATAATGTGTCATCTCGGGGATTGATTATACACAATTTGAAAATCGAAAGAGCTTGGTCTCCAGATATATGTACATTATTTTCGAAAGCTTGAAGATCCATTTACAGTGAATATATTCTTTGGATTCGGAGCCGAGAAGAAAAGGACGCCAATGGCAGACATACAGTCACAAAATCAATGCGCAGTTGAGAGCAAACGCAGGGCGCATGCACTGAATTCAGAATACTTAGGCGAGGGAAGTGGCATCATCGATTTACGTAAACATTAATATCATCGGTTATTACTCCCACTCAGCTAACCAGGACATCTGGTCTTTACTCGCATTTTCTAGATCCCCATGGGGTGGATACTCAAGAATATGTTGCGGGGCGCTGGCTGACGCTGACCTGCGCTAAACCTCCCATCAGAAAATATTATACAAGTCTCTAGCACGGACCGTCTTTGCGGACCGACGAAATGCATCACCTGCCACGAAATCTCATGGATTCCACTATACCTAGTATCTTTATGTACCCGAAGCGGGTATGGGGCCCCAATGCTTTAAAAGCCTCCTTCTGTTTATTTCTTGTGGTTCTCAGGTTCTTTTTACCCGCCGGTTCTTCTCAATTATCGGTCTTTAGCTGAACCTAGTCTCATATTATGACGAGAGCGGTGCCGACCAACAGGAGGGCTATTGTCCTCGCATTCTTCGTTGCTTTTGGTTCGTAACTGTCTTCTGCACGTATACGGAATGTTACTGACTGCTATGCGTCCCTGTGATAGGTGGTAGGATTGTTTCCCTGTAGTCCGTGATACTCGAGATTGAGAAACGGTCATTCTAACAGGCTTTCTGTTCGGATATGATATTGGAGTTATATCAGTAGGTTTCTTTTGATACCATGCTCTCTGAAATCTTCAATCATCCTTTGAACCCAGGGGTGTCTGATCATGCCCGACTTCATACGAAGGTTCGGCGAGCCAAATGGCGAAGGGGGTTTCACGCTGTCCAGTTCCCGACAGTCAATCATAACGTCGCTACTATCAGCTGGGTAGGCTCGCCTTCCTTATTTGCTCTCGCCAATGTACACTGATCCCTTGATGACAGTACTTTCGTGTAAGTCGCTCCCCTTGGTCATGCGCCAACAACAGACTCAAGGCCTAGATAGTGGTGCTCTTGGGCAGGCTTTCACTGCTGATCGATTCGGACGCCGCGGTACCATTCTAATTTGGTCCGCAATTTTCACCATAGGAACCGCCATTCAGACGGCCACGGTGGATTCGTTAGCACAGATCACAATTGGAAGGTTCATAGCTGGCCTTGGAGTAGGCGCTATGTCTGGTATGTATCCTGAGATGTGTAAAGTAAAAATAAAAACTTACCTCACTGCTTTGTAGCTGTTGTTCCGTGAGTGGAATTGGCACACAACTCAGAGCTGGTCTGAATTGCTGATTAACTCGTCAGATTGTATAATGGTGAGACTGCTCCAAAGGCTCTCCGAGGCACCTTGCTTGTGTTATACCAACTTCAGATCATCACGGGGTGAGTGTCGCACGCTCTTGAGCCTACAACTCGTTATAACGATGGCCAATCAATCCTTTAGGATCTTCTTGAGCTATATTCTTGATCTTGCTACTCATGCAACCAACAACTCCGCATCATGGCGTGTCCCAGTAGGGCTTCAGATGCTCTGGGGTCTCATTTTGTTATCCGGAATATTCTTCCTGCCTGAATCACCGTATGTGCTCCCCCTCATCATATGCAGTCATCCAGCTAAGTATGCATTCTCCAGGCGTCATCTCCTCGGGACTGGCAGAAGAGAAGAAGCCTGTGCAGTCATCGCTGAGCTGAACAGTGTTCCTCTTGATGATCCATTAGTAGATGAGACGGTTGAAGAGCTCCAATATGCCATCAACGCTGAGAATGAGGGAGGGAAAGCTGGCTGGCTTGAATGTTTCTCGACACGAAACATGCTGTGGAAGAGAACCGTCAATGGAATGATGTTGCAGTTCATCCAACAGTTGAATGGCCAGAATTTTTATTGTAAGCCTAGGTTTCAAATATTCCCATGTGTCATGAATCCTAATCTTCTTCATTAGATTACTATGGAGATACATTTTTCGAAAGCTCAGGAACAGAGTGAATTTTATTGACACTCAGACCTTGGTTGTTCCCCATGCTGATCGATTCTTCGCTCGTCATAGATTATCAGCATATGTGATTCAAGTCATCCTTGGAGCTGTCTCGGTCGTTGGTACTGTCCCTGCTTTAGTGAGTTGTTTGAGCTCGCAGGCCCGGATAGATTTGACCTGTCTTGAATTCAGTACCTCATTGAGACTTGGGGTCGTCGCCGATCACTCCTCACGGGAGCAGCTTTCGAGGCAGTTTGCGCACTAATCGTGAGTGTCTCGATTTACGCCGGAATAATGGGATATCACTGACGTGTGCTGAAATAGGCCGGACTTGTGGGACATTACACTCTTGCACCGAAGGGAACTGCGAAGGATTTGCTCACGACACGAAACAAGCAAGGTGGACACGTCCTCATTGCCTTTGCTGTTCTTCATGTGTTCGGTTTTTCGATGTTCTGGGGCCCTCCCCCGTGAGTGTTTACTCCCCTACGAGCTTATAACACAGCGATGTTGATTACAGTACTGTAGATGGGTGTATCTCGGTGAATCTTTCCCCCTCCGCGTGCGCCCGAAAGCGATTGCTCTCGGTAGTGCCACCAACTGGATTTGGAACTTCTTATTGTCGTTCTTCTCACCCAGAATCGCTAACGAGTGAGTACTATAAAACAGCGACTGAGCTTCTGAAATAATGTCTTTCGTTTCAGTATTGGCCCTCTGATCCTGCTCATCTTCTTCGGCATGCTATGCTTCGGCTTTGTCTATGTCTACTTGTTTGTTCCAGAGACGAAAGGATTGATCTTAGAAGAAGTGGACGAAATGTATAAAGCTGGCGTCAAGCCTTGGAATTCCGCTTCGTGGAAGCCGCATCTCATGGAGGAAGCCCACGAAAAAGCGAAAACGAATGATGTCCGATCCGAGTATCAAGGCGACGAAAAGACTGCTTAGAACACTGAGCATCTTAGTTTGAAATAATCTTGGGCCGTCTTTTAAATATTCTTCATGTACTATAACGTCTAATGAGGATCAAATGTTCTTACGACTGTACTATCAATCTTTTGAGATTACAATGGTACGAATGGCTAAAGACTCATGAATGGTCCTACATTCACATAAGTACTTCGGGTGTGGCGACGGCTGTTCAGAGTCCCACTGACAGAGTCCAGGCCTGCCTGATCTAACCCACGTGTTGATGCTGCTTACCTAACACGCGTTTGCACCACGGTCGCGACTCCTTGACCTGGACCACATCTCTTTTTACGCGTCGAATTCACTATCTGCTCTGTCTTTACCATGTTCCGAGCTGCAGAACGGAAATACACCAAGGAAGAAAGCGACGGTTTCCTACAAGTTGAAAATCACGGAATTTCCCAGTATCCATACCGTCTGAACTTGTACGTCTATGCTTCCAAGTTATTCCTTCACTGATGTGAATCCAATAGCTACGACAAACCTCCACTGTATGACGTGACTATCGAAGACTTTGAGACCTCCGCGCTGGACCGTCTGAGAATCCTGGCAGAAATCGAATCGTCTGCTGCTCGTAATCGGACATGGGAGGAAGCAAAGGATGTTACTCTGACCCAATGCGCGAAATATCTTCCACTCAACTCGAACTCTGCTTCAAATTTGGATCTGAACCTACAGAGAAAGCGGGATCATTTGGGTCATTTTGTCCTCAGGCTTGCGTTTTGTCGCTCGTGAGTAGCTGCAGTTCTGAGGGTTGCCCACTCTGACGCGTTCTTACAGGGAAGACCTACGGCGCAGATTTGTGAAAGCCGAAAGTACTTTGTTCAAAGTACGCTATGAATCCGACGACTCGACCGAGAGACGCCAGTTTCTGAACACAAGAGATTTTGACTGGATCCCAGTGCGTGTCTACTTCGCCGTTCGATGTGTTTGGGCTACTTAGAGGGCTTCGTTCCAGGTGGATACCACAGAAAAGGAAAAATTCAAGAAAGAACTGTCGCCTTACTTGCAAGTTAAATATGAAGCAGAGAGAGATGCGGCTTTCAAGAATGAGACGTTCTATAAAGTGCGCGTTGCAATTTCTGATCTTAGAGCTCAAAGTGATACCTGCTGCTTAGGTGAAGTGGACGCGTGTTCCAGATCTTGTTGAGAAACGTAGGGTTCTTTTGAAGAGAGGCTGGGCATATGTTCCTGGACGTGAACAATCTAGTATCATATATCGCGAATTCGAGGATCTGCTTGAGAAGGCATTGGATGTGAGCGGTCTAGTCTTGTACCACGATGTGAACTAATTTGAAGTTCAGCTGACTGCAAAAGCTCTTCCTCGCCTAGAAGAAGATACACGACTGGTCCCTATCCTCGAGAATCTGTCTCGAGGTTTCCTTGCGGGTGTCCCCTCTGATTGGGGAGTGGGATCCTCGGAAACAAGTGGGGAGGGTATCACAGCGGAGATGGTGGATTCGTTGGCAAAGCAGCACTTCCCACTTTGTATGCGAATGTTACACCAGAACTTACGAAAGGATCATCATCTCAAGCATTTTGGACGACTACACTATGGGCTCTTTTTAAAGGTAGATTCCACTGTGGCCGACAGATTTTTATATTAATATATAAAATCTTAGGTGCTAGGACTTTCCATTGAGGAAGCCATCACTTTTTGGCGAAAGTCGTTCATGGGTGGCAAAGCAGCTAATTCGTTCGACAAAGAACACAAGTATAATATCCGACATTCTTATGGATTGGAAGGACGACGGGCAAATTATCCTGCCAAAAAGTAAGATATCTGCTCAATTCGTCAATGTCGGAGGCCCTTATCCGCTCTATTAGCTGTTTACAGCTTCACGGTGTTTCTGAAGCAGGATGTCCATACCGAGCTCTCAAGGAGTCACCCGAAAATCTACAAAGCGCTCTGTTATCGTTGTATTCATCTCAAGGCTTGGCAACAAGTGATCTACCTGAAATAATGCACCACGTTAAAACAGAGCGCTTCCATATTGCTTGTACCCGTGTTTTCGAGATCACGCACTCTCGGCAAGTGAAGAAAGGCGAAGGTCTAGGAGATGGCGAATCTGTTACACATCCTAACCAATATGCTGCAAGGAGTATGGAGCTAGAAAAAGCCGTGCACGAAAATACAAAACTCATCGAGACGAATCAGATGGAAGTGGATTGATTGTATTTATTATTTATATTGTACCAGTATCTTGTACTTGTGTAAATTATGTACTTCATGAACGAGCTATCCTCCATGTGTATTTCCGGTGAGACTATAAAAGTCTCAATATATCACAATATATAAGATACTCACGTGGGTGGATGTAATTCAAAGCATAGTAGACTTTACGTCGTGACTCCTCTTTGTCCTTACGACTTCATCTTGTACGACCAAGTAATGAGTCAACGAAAAACTTTGTCCACCAAATCTAACGGAGAAAGCTCAAAAGATGCCCTTCATCAGTATCAAGACACTGATGGGCATTTCTCCCTTGTTAGGTGCCAATGATTCTTGCCTCTTTTTTTCTTTTTTCTGACTTGTCATCGCAGAAATTTCCGTCTAGCAGATCTAGTCACTATTATGAATGGTGTCTGCGGATCTTTCTCCATCTTTTCTTCTGCAAGATACCTTCTCACCAATGACCTTGATTACTTGTGGTCAGCGCTGGCCTTCCCCCTAGCTGGCCTCATGTTCGATTTCCTAGACGGCAAGGTTGCGAGATGGAGGAAATCAAGTAGCTTGCTTGGTCAAGAGCTCGACAGTCTGGCGGATTTAGTGCGCAGCACGTTTATTCTAACATGTCAGAAAAATGCCTCATAAAGCTTCATTTTAGATCTCCTTTGGAGTTGCCCCGTCCTTGCTAGCATTTGTTGTCGGACTGCGAACATATCTGGACACTGTAGTTCTTACAGGATTCATATGCTGCGGGCTAGCCCGACTAGCTCGCTTCAATGCTACCGTTGCTCTGGTCCCTAAAGACGAAGCCGGGAAAGCCAAGTACTTTGAAGGCTTACCTATTCCTTCATCGCTGTGTTTGGTTGGCGTCCTTTCGTACTGGACAAAAATGGGATGGATCGAAGGGAAGGAGGGAATACCTTTCGGCACAATCATATTATGGGGTACTAGCGGGGGCAAAGGGGAGATTCATCTAGTCAGCGTCGTATTTGGACTCTGGGCTGCTGCTATGGTCAGCAAGACCCTACGCGTGCGGAAATTATGAAACATTGTCCAGGTTATTTGTAGTACTCTACCTTAGTACCTATCATTCTAGTACACGCATTCACGAAAGTATTCACGGATCTCGCTACTTACCTTATATTTGACATGAAATTTGGAGAAGATATTGTATCTCTTAGAAAAATTGAAACACTCTAGTGTTTAGACATGGATATGGTCGAGAGTAGATGTGCGGGTCGTCCGTGGTCAGCCGTAGTCTCGCTTATGACGCGGATAACGTGACAAACGCGAGGATCACAAATGAACGCGTCTCGTCCCTAACCACCATGGTCTCAGCAAGCGATGTACATCGTCTCTTCCTCCAGGCTATTCTTTCTCGAGGGGTGCTCTCGGAAAAATTAGCTCAAGTTCTTTGGCAAAAATGCGTTGATGCAGTAAAAGGTTTAGATGATAGACTTATGCCCTGTCCTTCCGTTTGTGACCGCTGAATCTAAACCTTTCAGCTGCCGATGGCGACCTGGAAATTCCTTATTCTGATAGCGAGCTTGCTTGGGACGAATTTATCATTAACATCAACAAATCATTGAATGACTTAGATCTCGAGTTCAAAAGCATTCAAGATGAACTTTCGGGTCGACGACTTTTTGCATTGGTGAGAGATAGAGAATTTTTTGACTTTACTGGATATTTAATATCATACTCTAGGTGAATTTAAAGGACGACGAATTGGCACAGATAGCAACGGACTACACAGCAGTCGAGATCGTGTATTTCAAAGCTATCGTRAGTGTCAATGCCACTCGGGACTTTGAATWTTCTGATTTCCTCMTTRCTACAAAATCTTCCAGGTAGAGCAAATCATGCTTGCTCCCCGCGAAGCATTCTCTGTTTCTTCTCTTTCCGCGCTTCGAGAAGTATCTGAACTGAAGTCGAAAGTGAATTTGACTAAAACGCGAGCAGAGATACTTCTAAACAGCTTCGTTGCAAATGGCTGGCTAATGAAGAGCAAGTATGTGAAGGCCATTACTCCTTTGCTTTTTCTTCGCTAGAACTTGGAAATATAGGCGCGGAAGGTACTCTCTTGCACCGCGAGCTTTACTGGAACTTCTGCCTTATCTCAAATCTGCATATCAAGAGGAGATCATTGAATGTACCATCTGCCAGGAGGTATTTTTCTTTTTCCCTTGATCATCTTGTTCTTTCATTCACAAAATTACAGATTATGACAAAGGGGATCGCCTGTCGAAGGGAAAATTGCAAGACGCGCATGCATTTCCATTGCTTCCAAAAATACAAACAACGCAAAGGAGAGTGCCCCGCGTGCTCGATTGATTGGCCTCGCGAAGCAACAGGTGAAGGGCTAATTCCTGTTGGCGAGGCTGCGGCGCGAGAGGGTGACGATGTCAAGAGGAGGGTCCGGATAGCTAGCGATGAAGAAGACTCCGACGGAGAGGTTCCTCAAACTCAGCGTACTCAGCGAACCCGTGCTCAGAAGAAGGGCAAATCCAGGAAGATGGACATAGACAGTGAGGAAGAAGAAGCAGAGGAAGAGCCAGATGACGAGTAGGATGATACGTCCTCACCACCACAACACCGTAGCACCCGGTGTTGAATATTCCCCCGGTTAATTGTTTACATTATTTGAACATATATATAAATACGATACTTCTACGAGCCTATGCTGCCGCTAGAGGGTGCTATTGACGCTGGAACAACTTTCCCGTCTTCACTCAGCGTGCTACCGTTGAAGCCGAAACGACCTTTACCCCAAATCAGGCGACGCTTTCGGTCCTTACGACCTTCTCCGAATTCGTCATTCCACTTACGCAGCTCCGCAAGGCTGCCGAGAGACTCTGATGAAGAGGGTACGATTTCCTTGAGCGCCTTGTCAAAGTTGTGAGGGTGGATGGTTCGAAGACCATCGGCTTTGGATACAGGCGAGCTCTCTGGCGCGTCGGTTTGTGTACCCTCGTCTCCGTCGACATCAGAACTAATCTCCTCAGAAGTTCTCGCTTCCAAGACATGGTTTTCTGCGTCATCCTTTGCACTGATTTTTTCGGACGATAAAAAGGCATCATCAGGTGTCGCCGAATTGTCGGTCGAGGTGGTCCAAGGAAGTTTGACGTGTTCCTTGACGGCATCTAATGCGGCCGAGACGCACAGATCTATGCAAAATTGTACAAAAAAGCATGAGCTACGCAAAAGCATAGTTAACATCAGCACATACGTTTGAGATCTGAGCCTGAAAAGCTCTCCGTTCGCTCTGCAAGGTTATGCAGATCGACATCTGAAGAGATCTTTTCGTCTCGCAAGAGGATCTTGAGAATCTCTGAAGAAAGAATCAATAAAATGCCATCGTCAACGAAGATGTATCATACCTTCACGCTCTTTCACGCCAGGAAGGTCAACCAACAAGCGACGAGGTAAACGCCTGAGCACTGCATCATCCAAGTCAAAAGGTCTGTTAGTTGCACCAATCACGATGACGTTGTCGTCTCGTGAGGATTTCAAGCCATCCATTTCCTGCATAAACTCGGTGATGACCCCTCGATGTGCAATGGCACCTCCGCTTTCACGTGCGGACATGCGTGCTCCGAAAAGAGCGTCGATCTCGTCCAAGAAAATCACGCAAGGTGAAAGTTTCCGTGCAAGAGAAAAGACCGCACGAACGAGCTTTTCGCCTTCCCCGACATACTATGAGAATGGCAATCAGAAACTACTTTTGTTCGAGATACGCGCGCTGCCTTACCATGTCCATAACATCGGAGGGTGAGATGACCATCATGCGGCATCCGGCCTCTCTCGCCAGAGCGCGAACAACCAATGTCTTTCCGGTACCCGGAGGGCCAAACAGAAGACAACCAGTCATTCCGTGCTGCTTCAGGATTCCATGCTGGAATGCTTGAGGATGCAGGAGAGGAAGTGATACAATCGAGCGAACAGAGTCGATTGTGTGGGCAGGTAAATGGACGTGACTAAAGGATGTGGGCATTGTAGCTGGAAGTACGCATTGTGAGAAGTATAGACAAGCCAAAAACATTGACTGACTCACCTGCATCTACAATAGACGGCAGTAGTCTCTGTTCATGAGGATCAAGTTCAGGGTCATTTTTTACTCTCTCGATAACTTCGTCGACGTTCTCCAAGGTTTCTTTCTCGTCTGCATCCTCTTCGCCCTTCACACGAGGAAATACAAGGGCATCCTTCAACCACGCTTTACGGACATCGGCAGTTCCCTGAACAAGAGCCCAAGCGCGGTGCACCTCGGCCCATGACACTGGTGTAGGATCTAATGTAGATTTCTCTGCATTTCCAATGTAGGCAGCCAAGACTCTGCCCAGTGCTCGATCTGCTATCCGTCGAACGTTGGTCCAGTTTTCGATATGCCGTCCCCAATCATCCCACATCTGCTCATGTTCCGAAGGTATTGCTGGTTCAGAGGATGCATGTAGTTCATTTTCAGAAGCTTCGGCGTTGCAATCATCATTTGGTTTGGATTCGGAATCGGACTCTGAGGACGATGGACCAGAACGAACAGGAAGGCCGACCTCTGCACCATCTTTGTCTAAAACCCCGCCAACTGCACCAACTGCCATACGCATCGTGAGTTCGTTTATCTCTCGTCGCCGAGCAACACGACAGTCTCGCTCATCGGACGGTGAGCGGACACTTGGCACCAAAACTGACGACCTGAAAAAGGTAGGAACGTCTGAATCAGAAGAGGAAGAGGACGACCTTGGACGAAGGCGAGGAGGCAGAGGTAGAACATTTGAGCCACCCGAGCCTACAATAATGATACCATCATGCCTACGCGCTCCGCCTTCTTCTGGAGAATCTTCAGAAGAACGATGGCTGGGCAGCTCCTCCGTCAGAACATTGTGACCCTTCTCCCAGCTCTTGAGACGTTGTTGCAAACGTTTTTCCCGAGCTTTTTCAGCTGCAGGAGTTTCACTCCAATCCAGCTTGGCTGATCTCGGGCCGGAAGTAGATTGGGACGAAACTCCTGCCCGGTCCATCAAAAGATTAACCAGAGGGCTACCACCTTGAGAGGAGGACTCTGAGGGAGGTGTCAATGGTGGGGTGATACCAAAGACGATTGTCATGGGATGAGACACAGGGGAGGCTGGACGAGATATAGGACCTTTTCGTCTTTGATTGACGGCAGAGAGCAAGTGAGGATACCAAGTGGAGGATGTTGCCGCCAGAATGGGGAAGTCGCGGACATAGACCAGCCGAGGGCGTGGACGGCTGGAATTAGTCAGTTTAGAACCCTCCGGCTTCGGCTGGAAGTTGACAAGAGAGTCAAAGAAAACCTTGATTTTGTTCGGTGGTGAGCTGCGCTTAGGAGCGCTTAAGACAGTAGAGTCACCCGATCTGGCAGCTGCGAGGACGGTCAACAACATTGGCGGAGGAGGTGGCACCATGTAGCTTTCGTCATCTTCGTCCGCAGAAGAGAAGGACGGTGTAGACGATAGTGTGGGTGATGGGGAAGCAAAGTGCAAGGGATTACGAGGAAGTTTGAGGGAGTTTGCAGCTTGAAGGTCCGGTCAGTAGGGAAGATCATGAGATTCAGAGACTCGTACCGGCACCAAAATCACCCCATTCTCCAGCAGCTAACTGGACGGCATCAAGGACGAGAACCTCTGCACCTGTCCTCCGTGCAAGCTCTTGCACTGTAGCATCAATGATGTAGTCGCCACCTTCTATTGGGCAGTAAAGAGCAAGCGTGGGTTCGACTCGAGATGAGAGAGGAGGAGGGTAAGCGGCATGGTGCTGGGTGTGAGGATGRAGGGTAATCCTTAGATGATGAAGTGCTTCATTAAATATCTCTGGAGGAGGTAAGGCTGACGAATAGGACGAGTCCACATGAGCATCGGGAGACCAGAGAATATCCAATCCTTCCGGCAATTCCAGAGTCTCGCTATCCTTGGTAGGCGAAGGAGAAATCCTTGTAGTCCGCTTTAATTTTGGTTTGTCTGGTTCTTCCGGTGGTGGTGGAGAAGAGGAAGAAGAGAGGGGATTTGGGGGGTCATCTATGGCAGAATCAGACTCGGATGGATTAGGTGGTGGGTCAGGGTTTGAAGTGTGAGTAGAAAGAAGAGATTTGGGGTGAGTACGAGGAGGAAGACGACGAGCAGACTTTGGAAAAGGACGTGATGAACGTGGATTTTTAGATAGCAATGGCACGGTGGACGTCCTTAACAACGATCTCGACCTGGACACAAGTTGTTGAGACCGCATCCACAACCCAGTAAAATATAAAAAAACAAGGACTGTAAGGGTGTGCCTCCACTAATCAGATCACGTGTTTCCAGTCATTGTTCTTTGCAGGCCTTATTGTTCTCCAGTAAATCCTTTAAAATGGAGGCTGCAATGCTTTCTTCTCTAGACGAGCTAGTCTCTCATTCCTACTCATCCACTGTGTGGAATACATATAGATATCATGCCAAGTCCATTCCTTACTATCCGCTTCATCTTCTTCTGTCAGTCTCTCCACATTCATCCAGTCGCGCTTCTAACACGCATCTTATAGCCTTGCTCGTGTATCTAAATATTCTTAATCTCGTCTTTGCTGCTTGGAACATCCATGCTGTAAAGAACATCGACCTTTCTCGTGAGTACCCCATGCAAAGTTGAATTTATTTGGTCGCTCATTATGGTACAGCTCCAGGTGCCTCCGTCATTCTCATATTCAACAGCCTAGCTAGTTTCTTTTTCATTGCACTGTACGTCTTTGACTCTCTGCTATCGACCCTCATACTCAACAAATTCCTTCAGCGGCCTTGCTGGCATGATATGGCAGGATTTCAGTGCTTCTCATGTGGCATTTGAATGCGCTTGGTCCGCTCTTGTCAGCCTATTGCAAATAGGTCCGTTGCTTTAACCCCCTTGACGCTATTCGTTCCTCATCCGTCGGTTTTCTAGGTGCCGCCATTGCATCCACAGTCAATGCATCAGTGCTTCTTCGTCAAACTGGTGTGTGCGTTTGCAGATTGACGTTACTTGCCTCTCAAAGTATATCCAGATGATTGGAGCGTGTCTGCCTCATCCGTATTGCTCTTGCCCACGACATGGTTAACTAGTCTTTCAAGTGAGTCTCATCAGTCAATCTCTCTGTCGGTTAAAGGCTCATATTACTTGCAAGTGCTCGCATATTTCTTTGTTCTGCTTGTGTGCACCATGACGCATCTACGCTTTGACGCTAATATTTGGTCAAACTCCATCTATTCTGTCAAGTGGTTCGGATTCACCAACACAAAGCTGAAATCGTCCGACGTCGGTGCACCTCGTCCTAAGACTGGTTTTGAAAACGATACGTGGACCCGCTACCTCGAAGATATTGAGGCCTCCGCTGCACGAAAGGCCCCGAACCCAGCTCCAGCAAGAGAGAAGGCCCCCTGGGCGACCGACAACGTTCGTCGTGGCCGTGACCCTCCTTTCCTTTCCGGAAAGCGTGACGGCGAAAGCTCGAGCGATTTCTCTTTCTCTCGCACTTCCACACCACGTTCCAGTGGCCCCTTGCCTCCACTGCCTTTGAAAGTGGAAGTGAAAGGTGGGCGCCCGGGTCAAGCCATTGGCTCCCGCTTCATTGAACGATTCCGCGAATCACAAACGATCTCTCGGCCTTCTCGGCCAGCTTATGCTTTCCCCAAGGAAGTGGAAGATCATGACAAACCCATCCCGCTACCACGGCTCTCTGAATGGATCAGAGCAGATGCGATCAAAGGGTTCTTGTCGCACTGAGAATGAACCACTCCTTGACGGAGGATCAAGATATTCATGACTCACACGATTTCCTGTAGACATGGGATCATTCATATTTATTTACTCATGGACAACACTCCATTGATTTGTATCGATTAGAATTCTTGGTATTAGTAGTATTTCCTGTAGATGTACATGGAACCTGTCTTGGACTGTGCTAATTTACAATATCGCTCTGTCCTAGAGCATTTAATCTAGCCCTCAGCCTCTCATTTTCTTGTTGTGCATTAGACAGTTCCTTTTTCGTAAGTTCAAGCTCTCTGGTAAGATTTGCCAAATCTTTTGCAGTGTCTTCTTCGAGTTCGCCGGCTCCTACAGCGATACCTACACAAAACGTTAAATGGAATTGACCGATTATCAAAGTGGTAAACCAACCTCCGACTAATTTCACAAGACGCCAAAGACGTAGCACAATAAGCAAAGCAGCAAGTTCTCTCTCCCTTCCTTTCAGGACCACTTCAAACACAAAGGTCGTGATGATAATAAAAGCATCAAATATATGAAGAACTGCATGGGGTGTCTTGCCAAACGGATTATAATATTGTAAGCCGAAAGCATACAATGCCAGAGGTATTTCGACAAGGAAGATTGAAGTTATCCCGAGGGAGACATGAGAAAGCACTTCAAGCCAGGCAGGTGCGTCGGGCCCTTCTGAAGTACAGCCTGGGGATAGTAAGGTATAAGCAAGATCTGCAAGCACACAAGCTGCATCAATGGTAATCTGCCAGAAGGTAAAAGATTAAAAAAAATTGGGTATGATTTAGATGCAGGACACATGCCAAAGCGATCACGAATTTGTGAAACGGTGGTGATTCCAGAAACAGAGCTGCACGTTCACGGTACGAGCTAGAGTTGCTGTCGTCCACTTCAGGACCATTCTCGGGATCGAGGAGCGGCTGTTGTTCTGACATGTCTAGTTGAAATATGTAGAGAACTTGTAACTTAGCTACATAGAATAGACGTGTATGTAAGTATATCCTCCTGGGCGCTGATGCCAGTTGCTAAATTAGGGCAGAGAGCACGTGATATCTAATTCGACGCGTCTCCTCGGACTCCTACTTTGGCATGTACAACGCGCCTTCTGTCAAACGCCAGTGATCTTCAATGCTAAAACGCTAACAGCTAGCGCTTTTCACTGCCTCAGGGTCTGCTAGTTGCACGTTGCACTTACACAATGAACAGGGAATTTGGCAGATGAAAGGCCAATTCGCACCCACGATCTGTCACCGTTTTTTGGAGTATAATACCTGCATTTCTATGGCACTGCGGCTTTCCAGTGCAATGCCCCCTACTCTCCCCCTCAGCTGGCTGGTCAGTTCTGACTTTCTTTACTTTTTCTGACTTTTTGCGTCTCAAGTCGCTCTTTCACTTTTGATTTCTCCACGGCTTGCTGTACTTTTTTCTAATCATTCGTTCACTTGTCATTATGCCTTCTCAAATTCGGTCTTCCTTCAAAGTATTCCGCGCCATTATTTTTGGTACGAATCACATTCGTTGATCGAAGATACGAACGCACTCAAGATCAAGTTCTCTAGTTTTTTGTATCTTGCTGAGCTTAGGTTGCACCGCTGTGTTATCTGTCCTTCTCCTCCGCGAATGGGGCTTATATGGCATGAATAGACGTACGTGGTGTTTGAATAGCTGATGACATCTGACATCATTTGGCTCTTTCAGGTGCAATCGTGGTCGGTCTCACAGCAGCTCACGGTGTCGGGGCTATCTTGTTATATCTTATGTTCGTATCATTAATCACTAGGCTCGATGCTGGCGCGCTAACTGGCATGATCAGGCTCGTTGTACGGTTTCGCGTATGGCTAGATGTCGTCCGTATTTTGTTCTATTCTCTATCTGTTCTCGGTAAGGATTTTTTACGATCTGCTTTGATCATAAACTTGACCGATGCTGTATCTAGGTGGGACTATTGTCCTTATTCTATTCAATTCTTCCTCCCCTTGTCCAGACATCGGTGAGCTTTTCGGACGCTAACTGGTAGCAAGCAGTAGCGCTGATCAAATGGTATCAGGAAGCAGGACGTTGTGTCATGAAATCACTGTATCTGTGACTATTATTGGCCTGGTGATCACAGGTTCCAGTAAGTATACAGTACATCAGACCCGTGCTCCAGGCTGATACTTCATATTTCTAGTGGTATTGTATGCCATTGGACTTGGAGTAACGGCACTCACCCCACCGCCTCCCACAATTCTACCGCCTGAAGACTCTAAGAGATTTTCTAGGCAGTCCACTGCTGAGTCTGTCAGCTCTGAGACAGGTCTTCTCTCACAAGCAGATCAAAGCCTTAGGGTTGAATTGGAGAGCTTCAAGAGATCGAAAAGAGCTTTCCTTCCTTCCAGTCCTCGAAGCACCATTAAACCCAGAACTCCTGCTTCGGTTTCACATACTAGCCTAGCTGGAAAAATGGATGATCCAGGATTTTCGGTTACAATGTCATCAAGTTCGACAACTTCATCGGCCTCTCCTGCATATTCAGCCCAGGGCGCTCCTGTGTACCTGGGTTCATATGAATACCTGCCCCTTCCGAGTCCATACGAATTACCTCCAAGTCGAAGCGCCCGGCCACTTTCATCTACGTTCTCTCAGAATGGCCGCTTGTCGCCAAAAGGCTACCCTTTCTCCCCTAGTGTATCCACCGACTCTGGGCCCACTCAGACGAGCCAAATTCGGTCGTACGAACAGCTTCAATCGAAATCGCCTGTTCTTGGTGCAGAGACTATCGCTCATCCTAGTTCAAGAAGACTTCTGAATGTGCCGCCCTCCTACCCGTCATCACAAGACCGCACAGTGAGTCTACTTCCGAATCCTTTTGTGGATGTTATTAGTCGAAGCACGACTCCAATGACTCCAATGACTCCGAACACTTCCTCGAGCGACTGGCATACATCCACTGGACACCACGATATATCACTGTCTTTCGGACAACATGGCTTTCCACTGCCACCTTCTTACAATGCTACATTATGGCCACAATACACTAATGAATACCTTAATCCATACACTAATACTCAATCTCAGACACCTGTCCCTCCGACGCCAATGTCGTTGAGACCTGCAGTACGAGCGAAACAGCCGTATTCTCCGATAAAGCCTCATAGAGTGGATTCTGTCCGGTCTACGTCTGTCAGCCCACATTCGACGACCTTGCCTAGACCTCCCCAAGTAGCAACGCTGCCACCTCATCCACGTTTGGGTGGGAAGCCCAAAGCAGATTTGCCAAGAGCCGGCTGGATTACAAATGTGCAAGACCCTCAGTCCGTAGCAAGTCTTTCACCGGCTATGACTCCGTTATCCGCTTCGACTTTTGGCTCCCAAATTGTACCTACCGATATACCTAAGTGGTTCGCCTCTATCCACGATACTCGAGTAGACTAGACTTTCGTCTGTGGACTAAGTTACATGTAGCTATTTTATTTGCGAATTCCATAGTAATTAATTTTGTATGCAGTACGGGGAACGCACACGTGCTGGGAATATCAGGACGTCATACCGTTCCCCGCGTACGCGCGAGTGTATGCGCCCCTAAAACTTGCCTACGTTCGACAATGTCTTCAGCAGCCGTCAACTTGTTCTCGCATCATGTTAGAAAAGGCGCATTTGAATTCCTGAAAACTAGGTCTACAAGTGCTTCGCTTCCCGTGCTGGCGATACGTCAGTCTAGGTTGCAATCCTCGAACGCCAGCTTCCAGCGCATTATAGCTTATCGAAATCAATATCGGTCTCGAGCGTTTTCTTTGCCATTTAGAGTGATTGGGTTGAGTGGTCTTGGGTTGGGGCTTTTGACGTGGATGAGGCCTACCATTAGATGCGACCGTAAGTAAGAACTATCAGCTCAAGTGTACTAGCTGACACTAGATGCAGCTACACCGTCGCCATCAATTCCTCCGCAACCTTCGGCGCAAGCATATCCTCCACCTCCACCTCCACCGCCAGAGTCTACAGTGTCTTATTACGAGCTCTCTTTTGGAACAGTGGCAGGGATTTTCGTAGGCGTGTTCATAAAGAAGGGCGTAAAAGGGCTGGCGTTTTTCTTTGGCGGAATATTTGTGTTATTGCAGGTATATGCGCAGTTGAAAGTTAAGAAGTGATGACTGAAATGCTCGTATAACAGTACCTCAACTCTTCCTCGCTTGTCCGCGTCGACTGGCAGAGGATGGGTAAACGTTTTGAGGATCTATTCTATACAACTGATGCGACAGGGAAGAAGAAGGCACCGAGTGTTTACTCTGTATGGCGCTGGCTAGTTGATTTCTTGACTGCAGACTTCCAACCGAGAGCCTCGTTCATTGCTGGGCTGGTGCTGGGTCTGAGAATCGGCTGACATACACATTGCCAAATAAATAAAGTAGATCCAGAAAATTTCCTTTTTTAGTTGTACTTTCTCGATTTTATTTTTTTCGAGACTCGATGGGTCACCGTGCAAGAAATAAGCAGGCTGCCCCCGAGCCCCTCGAGCCCAAGCCTACCAACTCCCTCAAGAAACTTGGAAAACGCAAAGCCGATGTTTTAGACGAAAAGGTCGCTCTTCGACCCGCGAAGAAGGCTAAAGACCAACAAAGTAAATCCAAGGGGAAAAATCAGAAATCCAAGGGAAAGAAGGCGGCTGCTGAAGTCGATGAAGACTCTGCTGATGGCTGGGAGGATGTTGCGGATGATGAAGATTTGAAGACACATACCAAGTGCGTCTCTTGGACCTCCGTTTTACTGCCAATTAAATAGACGGAACAGGTCACTCTTCCAGGATAGCGATGATGAACATGTAGAGGGATTCTCAGGGAATCTTGATGATTTAGACATGGACGAATTCGATGAGTAAGATTTGCTCAGATTTAAGAATTCAACGTTTCACAAATTTTATTCCAGTGACGAACCTCTTCGTGGGCCTGTGCAGGCTTTTGACTTTGGTTCTGATGCTGAAGAAGAGGAATTATCTCTTCCCAAATCCAAAACGAAGAAATCGAAGCAAAGTGAAAGGCCATTAAAGATTATACCTACTGGGTCTGACGCATCCTCGGACTCCGACGACTCTGACTCTGATGGCCCAACCACTATGGCCAATATGGAAGCCCGTTCAAGAGCTTTAGATGCAAAAGCAGCCGCAGAAGCGGAGTTAGATGCTCAGGAGATGCAGGAAGCGGCTCTTGAAGGAGAAGGAGACGAAGATTTCGATATGGATGACGACGAAGAGGAGGTGGACGGAGAACCTTTCCATCTCCCTACTGCTGAGGAACGGGAGGAAGAGAAAAAGGCAGGCGGACCGGATGTTCAGATTGTCCAACGGCGGATGAGGGAATGTGTACGAGTCCTCAGCAAATTTAAGAAGTTAGCTGAGAACGGGCGGTGAGTAGCGAAGCTCAGACTCGTAACCTGATATTGAAGCAGTCAAGGCAGATCGCGCTCAGAGTACATCAGTCAATTGGTGGCCGACATCGCAAGTTATTACGGATACAACGAATTTCTTGCTGAGAAGTTGTTCCAACTCTTCCCTGTCGCTGAGGTATTTCATATCTTTTATTTTTTGCTGTAATGTTTTAATAAGGAGTTGATCGTTTTCAGGCTATAGAATTTTTCGAGTCAAATGAAGTACCTCGTCCTGTGACCATTCGCACAAACACCCTTCGAACAAGAAGAAGGGATCTCGCGCAAGCGCTTATCAATCGAGGCGTCAATCTGGAACCTATTGGCAAGTGGACGAATGTTGGTTTACAAGTGTTTGAGAGCAGTGTCCCCATTGGTATGTATTGCTTTGTCCGTTTGAGCGCTCACATACTCACCATACATAGGTGCTACGCCGGAATACCTTGCTGGGCATTACATGCTCCAAGCCGCGTCGTCATTCCTCCCTGTCATTGCACTGTCTCCCCAGCCTAACGAGCGAGTGCTAGACATGGCCTCTGCTCCAGGCGGAAAAACCACACATATGGCTGCGCTGATGCAAAATACTGGAGTAGTCTTCGCCAATGACGCTAACAAGGCTCGTACAAAGAGTCTTACCGCAAATGTACATCGACTAGGTTGTAAGAATGTGGTCGTGTGCTCATATGATGGCCGGGAATTCCCTAAAGTGATGGGCGGATTTGACAGGGTGCTGCTCGATGCGCCTTGTAGCGGTACTGGAGTCATCAGCAAAGACTCGAGCGTAAAAGTCAACAAGGTATGTCCTACTTTCCAGGATTATATTCAGGAGGTTTCTCATCCTTTGTCAGTCCGAACGTGATTTCACCCTCCTTGCACATCTCCAAAAACAGCTTATTCTATGCGCCATTGACAGTGTCAGTCCTGACTCTAAAACTGGCGGCTACGTTGTGTACTCCACTTGCTCTGTCACAGTGGATGAAAATGAATCGGTCGTGGATTACGCTCTTCGAAAACGGCCTAATGTCAAGCTCGTAGACACTGGACTCGAATTTGGTAGAGAGGGGTACACTAAATATCGCGGCAAGGTTTTCAACCCTAGCTTGAACCTCACACGGAGATTTTATCCGCACGTGCATAACATGGACGGATTCTACGTTGCAAAATTCAAGGTAGAGAAGAGGGGTAAGCCTGGAAAGGTCGCAGAGATTGATGAAATCGGCCTAACCGGTATCGAACGCGAGGATGGCGATGCAGGAGACAGCGAACAGGAGAAGGTTGCTTTTGATGAGGCTGAGGACAAGCCATATTTGGAAGGTTGGTTACTATCCTCCGCTACTATTTCCTATGTTCTTGACGTTTTCTGTCCCAAACAGAGGCCAAACGCCGTCGTATGAAGGCCAAGGGTCTGCGACCTCCACCAAGGACTATTCCGGCTGCCGCATGACCTAATGTGATCCCAGTGCTGCGCTCAGTGCTTAACACTATCAACATTGAACTGCGTTTCCGATGTTTATTACATATCTAAGTAGTAGTTCATGTTCACATCGTTGAGAATGATCGGCTCTTGGGTGTACGGAGATCTCGAGTCGGAGTTATCTGGGAGTTATTCTCTTGTGACTTTTCAGTGAACAGTGGAGTAGGTGGGCATTTATATTGCTGACCTCACGTACTTGTCCAGCCCTTATCACCAAACCTCATGTGCCCTCATGTGCTTCGTGGATTCAAGCATAAGAAAACGCGGAGAAAACAGTACCCGCCTATTTTATGAGAAAATTGGTAGTAGGTCCGGTGTCCTTCGATCATGAAATATTTCATGTTTGAGTTTTGTCTGAATTCCTCTGCCTCCCTCAGAAGAAGAACGTGCCCGTGGAGGCCCGTGGCTGGTTCTGAAGATCCTCCTAAAACACATAGGTAGAAGGAACAAAGTAGTAAATATGCTCTTGTGATTGGCTTCAAATTTATTAGGCATTTAAACATTTATCCTCGAAAGAATTTACGTCAACGTGCAAGCAATTAGCAGGACAGCCAAAGATTACAAAAAGACCATTGAAGCCGTGGAAATTAAAGGAATAGGCGTACATGTATTGTTATTATGGGCTGATACATATGTTATTGACGTTTCAAATTGATCAATCAGCGGGACACCGTTTTGGGAGTTTTCTGTATGAGGTCCGAGGATGAGCAATGAGCAAGAAACTAGGCATGCCGCCGACGGGAGCCATTGAAGCTTGAAGCTTGAAGTATCATACCTGCGCAGGACCAGAGCGTAATACATATAGCTCGGGATTCCAGACCCGTAAATAAGTATCAGACGCTGTTGAACATAAAAGAAGGCTGATAGCCCCAGTTGAGCCTGATATCCCCATCAATGCTATCATTGACGTGATTGATCATTGCGCACAACAGCGACAGAAATGCATCAATTTGGATGAGGGAGACGATGGTAATGAGTACAGCAGCGATAACACCGATGCCAAGCGTATGTAATAAGAGAGGGGGTGCCGCCCGAGTCACGACGGAGCATGAACAAAAGACGAGCAAGGGCTAGAGCGCAGGTTGATGAATAAGTATATGAGCTCCGAGAGAACAAATGAACATACTTACCGACCAAGAGCGCCGGTACTAGATTCGCTAATCAACGTCAACGTGTCTATGTGAAAGAGCGTTCGAGGGCTTAGCCAGTGAAACCCCTGCAGCGCATTAGCCACTGCGCACTATCGAAGGAGTGCGTCTGAACATTTTGCAGCGGTTACGATAAAAACTCAAATTACTTTGGATACCAATTTCATGCCCACGCTTAAAACCACATGCACCAACTCTACCTGAACGCCAGAGGTGCAGTAGCGACGCTAGTGGAGGCATTGGATTGTAACAAACTCGACGAGGTGTCCACGGTCAAGCCAAAGAAGTAGATGGTTTTGATTATCATTATCGGGCGAAGGAGACCAGGAACAAAAAAAGAAAGCAAGCATAATGATCATCAGTTTGAAGAGCACAAAGCTTGCAAAGTATACAAGGGCTCCATTGGAACAACGACGAGTCTACAGACGGGCTGGTGAAGGCTGGTGATAGTGATAGTAAAAGGATAGTGGAATTGTCCGTTAGGCTGGCTAGACTCGCCAAAGTCCGAGATGGCAACCGATGATTTACGGCTAAGTAAAGACAGAAGAAAATGATGCTTCTATAACACCTTTTGTTCGCACGACTGACAATGAGATAAAGATGGCTTGCACGTCGAAGTTAGACAACGGAAAATAAAGAGAAAAAGCAGCTGTAAAAGGCAGAGAACGAAAGAGAAACGACGACAGAGGACAGAATGGAAAATAAAAAGAAAGAAGACAGACTAAGAGGCCGTTCAGACGGGTAATAGGGTTAGCATCAGATGCGTGGGAAACCAAGCAGAGCTACGATAAAAAGAGAAAGCCGCCAATTTGCTTTTCCCATCCTCCTCTTTTATTTCTATCACTCTCCCTCAGCGGGTTGTTGGTTGCGTAGCACGCATATTCCTCTCTCTATCAACTTAATACCCTTTCTTGTCAGTTTTATATCTTATTTTCTTTCAAGTTGTCTCATTCTTTGTTTTTTTTTTCTTTTTTTTCAACAGCTCGTTTTCAATAATGTCCGAGACTGCTGCTCCCGCTGCCCCTGCCCCCGTTGAGGAGGTCAAGCCTACTGAGGCCACCACCGAAACCCCCGCTGCTGAGCCTGCCCCTGTTGCCGAAGCCCCCAAGGTAGAGGAAGCTGCCCCTGTGCGTCTTATCAGTTCTACTTTTACTATCCCTTTTTTCTTATTCTGTTGGGTTTCATAGGCCGCTCCCGCAGAAGAGCCCAAGCCTGAGGTATGTTACCTTTGTCTTTGCTTTTGGTGACCTCAAAACTTATTGTTTCACAGGAGACTCCCGCCCCTGCTGCCTCTGAGGAACCTGCCGCCCCGGCTGCTGAGGCCGCCGAGACTCCCGCTGCCGAGACGCCTGCTGCTCCTGCGGAGGAAGCCAAAGAGGAAGCTAAGGAAGAGGCCAAGACTGTGAGTCATACCCTATTTAAGTACCTTCCGTATCACGCGACTTATCTATATGTTATTAGGGAGAAGCCGAGACCTCCAAGAAGGAAGAGCGCCCCAAGAGCCCTAACCTTCTCGCTAAGCTCCTGGCACCCTTCAAGAGTGAGAAGTCGAAAGCCGAGAAGAAGGTGAAGGCGCCGAAGAGCCCCAAGAAAGAGAAGAAGAAGGAGGCTTCCGAGGTCCGTGTTCTGTTTTATTCATGTATCACTCCCTGGCCTAATCTCTTCGTCGTTAGTCAACTCCTGCTGCCACCGAGGAGGCTGCCAAGGAAGCTCCTAAGGAAGCTGCAAAGGAAGAGCCTGCCGCTGAGGCTCCTGCTGCCGAAGCCGCTGCTGCTGAACCCGCCAAAGCGGAAGAGACCCCTGCCACCGAGGAGCCCGCCAAAGAGACGTGAGTTTTTCCACCGCCCAATTTCCTATTTTCTGGTGTGATACTTACTTTTACCCTTTCCTTGCAGCGAGACCCCTGCTCCCGCTGAGCCTGCCGCCGAGGCCTCTGCTGCTCCTGCAGAGGAATCTAAGGAGGAGAAGGTTTGTTCAATTTTCTTCGATACGCAAAGAGTGTTCATAGCTGACTGGTTTGTCTAGAAGGAGGAGAAGAAGGAAGAGAAAAAGGAGGAGAAACCTGCCAAAGCCACCAAGGTTGGCCGCCGTCTCTCGGCTCGCGTCGGTGACTTCTTCAAGCCCAAGCCTAAAGCAGAAGTCTCCACCCCTGCTAAGGTTGATGAGCATCCCCCCAAGATTGATGAGCCTGCACCTGTTGCCCCTCTCGAGAACCCTGCCGCTGAGGAAACACCTGCTCCTGCTGCACCTGCAGCAGAGCCCGCTGCTGAGAAGCCGGCTGAGACTCCTGCCCCTGTTGCTGCTTCTGCATGAGTTTCCGATGTGCCTAACCCTGTTGAATGACTTTTATGAGTTTTTTTTTATTCCCTGCTATCTTGACCTTGCTACCCCACTCGTCCCACCATTCATGCAATCTCTTAGACTCATCCGTCTATATGAGTACATGTGTCTGGTTTCTCTTTCGCGCTTATGTTACGCATTGGATTTGGTTGTCGCGTTTTTCTATCCTTTTTTTACGACATCTTATCACGACCAACCTATCCCTTTCATCTAATTTTTTCTGTTCAGGTCTGATTGAATACCCCGTACTTTCTTTTATCGGATCGTGCTCCATGTCTAGGTTTTTCTTGTAATCAATTTGTTATACAGAATGACCTCTTTCGTTTTGACAACTGCTTAATTTGTCTGCGTGAAGCTGCGTGAGGAATGAGTCAGTGCACCCGTGATACGAGTCATCTTAACTTTTTGTACTACACCAACATGGCGCCCAAATCAAGTGCTGCTAAAGAAAAACTACTGGGCGAGGAAGATGAAGTTCTACAGGCTGTGATACTTGCTGATAGTTTCAATAAGCGGTTCAGACCATTAACGACGCGCAAACCTCGAGTAAATCTGCTCCTTATCCTACGACCATAGCGCGATCGCTAATGTGTTGTCGATCTTGCTCAGTGTCTTCTTCCAGTCTGCAATGCGCCTCTCTTGGATTGGACGTTTGAAAGCCTTGCTCTTGCAGGCGTGCAGGAGATATTTGTGATTTGTCGGTCCCATGCTGGCCAGGTCAAAGCGACAATTGCGTACGTCTAAATTCTGTAGTGTCCCACTTATTGCCCTGACAGAGGTTACTTCCGTAGTGATTCTCGATGGTCAAAACCAGGCTCAGGCATTAAAATCGTGCCCATCATGACTGCAAAAGAGACATTTTCGCCTGGAGATGCAATGCGTGATATATACACTCGTGGTTTGGTTACAGGCGACTTTATTCTAGTCATGGGAGATCTTGTGAGCAACATACGGATAGACGAGGTTGTCAAGGCGCATAAGGAACGCCGCAAAACGAACAAAGATGCCATCATGACAATAGTAGTGAAGGAGAGCGGGGCAAAGCATCGGACGAGGTGCGTAGTTTCTGAGCCGTATCCAAAGTGCTATCTCAGAGTTATATTTTTCAGACCCAAAGGGGACAGCTCCATATTTGTTCTCGACTCTGAGACTTCAGAATGTCTACACTATCAACCTGTGATAGGGTACCCGCCAACCGAAACTGCAGATATTCCTCGAGAAATCCTTGCTGCTCACCCCGAGGTAGAGATCAGAAACGATCTCATTGATTGTTCTATAGACATTTGCTCAGTGGAGGTAAGTCGGCTCACCGTTGTTTCTTTATTGCCGTCAGCGGTAGATGATAGATGAAACTTACGTTTCAGTATTAGGTACCCTCTCTATTTCAGGACAACTTTGACTACCTGGATATTCGGAGGGACTTTGTACACGGAGTTTTGACTTCAGATCTATTGATGAAAAATATCTATTGTTATGTTGCGAAGGAAGGGTATGCTGCGCGCGTCCAAGACACGAAAAGTTACGAATCTATTAGGTGCAACATTTTTGGCGTTATTGCTGTTGATGCTCAAAAAACTCATGTCATTTGTAGTAAAGACATTCTGTCTCGATGGACATTTCCTTTGGTGCCCGATAACAATCACCCCGCGGGCCATTTGTATGAACATCAACGCGGGAACCGATATATAGCGAAGGATGGTTCGGTCTCTTTGGCACGGTAAGTTAATTCTACTTCAAATGGATGTATTTCTAACAGTTGAATATCTCTGCGTTTGCAATACCTAGAACGAGCCGGATTGGAACCAATTGCCTCATTGGGTCTTCTACACAGGTTGCAGACAATGCAGAGATAATATCCTCGGTCATTGGACGGAACTGTGTGGTTGGCGATGGTACTATCATTGACAATTCCTACATCTTCGATGGTGTTGTCATTGGACCCGGTTGTGTCATAGAAAAAAGTATTGTGGGCGCAGGAGCCAATATCCGGGAGAACACTCGGATAGGAAAAGGCTCGTTGGTCGGCGACGGTGTAGTGATAGGTCCAAACGCAAAATTAGAGCCATTTGAACGACTTTCCAAAAAACGAGAGTACGATTCGACGGAGAGTGAAGAAGAAGGTGAAGACGAAGATGTAGATTCAGAAGAGGAAGACATAGAAGCAGGTTTGTTTTCCGAACTGGAAAAAATTTTTGGCGAGCGTACCACTGACGATTAATGATGCTTCTAGGCCAGAACTCGATTGAAGTCAACCTTGGAAGCGATTCGAATGCTATTGTGTGGCCTCGAAGCGTATCTGATGACGAGGAAGATGAGGATAATGTAGAGAACTTCAAGAACCAACGCTTCATGAGACTAGGTTTGCTCCATATGAATGAACTCTTTTTTTGCCTTTTAACGTGGACTATACTAGGGGACGATGCTTCGGATTTGGAGTATTCAGATGCTGGTTCTATTTCATCCGACGAAGAGAGTGACTCTGATGAAGAAGACAGCGAGCTTGGCATGGGCCTCGGGAATCTGCCAACATCTTCGACGACTTCCTTGACGTTAGACGCACCTTCGGCTGCAATGGCTGAGTCGGAATTCCAGAATGAGGTCAAGCTGTCTCTCGAACGAGCGTTCGCCGAAGAACATTCGGTTGATAACGCCGCCGTAGAATTAAAGACTCTTCGTATGGCGAGCAACGTCCCGCTTCAAAAAGTACGTGAAGCAGTGGTGTCTTCCATTGTGGAGCAGATCAAGATTGTTGAGAGCGGAGGACCCGCTCAACGCCAGGCAATAGCCGACGTGATTGGACGGTGGGGTCCGTTAATTGACAAGATAGGTGGTGTGGATGCAATAGAAACTATTTCTGCCTTACAGGTGAGCAAGTGTCCTTATGAAGAAACTATTTCTCATGTGAGTATCTTAGCGTCACTGTGCTGGCTCGGATCGTTTGCCCCTTTTTGGGCAGATATTGGCTGCCTTGTATCAAGACGATATTGTCGAGGAAGATGATATACGTGCATGGCATCGCTTGCCTAAATCACAAGGCATAGACCTACCACCAGGCGCCGAGACCGAGAATATCAAACGGTGCTGGGTAGTTGGGTCCCACATGATTGAGCAGTTTGACGAACAAGATAGCGATGAAGACGAGGACGAGGATGAGGATGGGGAAGAAGATGAAGACGAAGATGATTCTGACGAAGACAATTCTGACGAGGATGAGAGCGAGTAGAAAATCGTGTCTTTGGCATACGAATGAATTACAATACAGTGGTATCGAGCGATTATTGGTGTTCATACAAGTACCATGTACATCGGTCCGAACGTAAAGTCATTACGAAATGATTGCAGAGCAAATCAACAAATCAGTACTTGAGAATGATGTACAGAGCTGGTGAAGGAAGATGGCATTAAAAAGAGCAGAAGCAGAGTGTCCAACGAAACATACCATGAACGATTCCCGGGCTAAGTACATGGAACGAAAGCGTTAGTCACTTTGCGGCAAGAAGCTTCGAAATAGAAGATCACTCACAACCACCCGAGGATAGTCAACAAGATATTGATCAACTATATTGAGTAAGTCATCAGACAGGGAAGATGAGCCAAAAAGTGTGATATACGCACAAAGTCAGCGCCACAGCCACGCTCGAAGAATACACCAAGAGGCGGGAGGAAGATGGCGACAATGATCTAGAGTGCGGGAGGTGAAAGTGAGCTCCCAAAAATAAGAAAAAGCGACTTACTTTACAAATATCTGAGGTGGTGAAGGCCATTGTGAGTGGGGGAGATGAAATACACCTTCACCTGGTTAGGCAAAACCTTTTATGTAGCTGGTAAGCACTGACGTCACCCTCCGATCACGTGGATACTCGTCATCTATTACGTAACATTACTTACCCTCACATAATTTTCCCACCCGCCAAATATTTGCCGCTGCTGTACTTACACACTTACTTACAGTAGCTTATCATATACAAAATGCAGACACTGCTCGACGTCCCTTATCACAGTAGTCCCACTCGAGATATATTTCGAGAATTAGATCTGTTCTACCTTCCCTCTTCCTCTTCTTCTCCACTACCACCTTTGATCTGTTTTGTCCACGGCGGCGGCTGGCGTTCGTAAGCTAAGTCATTCTTTTTTATTCTATCATCTTTGCTGACGTCCGTTAGTGAGGATAAATCTGATCATTCGGCCCTTGCCAAGGCTCTCGCCTCCTCTACCGGCTTTCCAGTTGCAGTACCCAATTATCGTCTCACACCAAGGAATCCGTCTCCCACTGATGACAATGTACTGCGCCACCCAAAGCACGCTGAAGACGTCCTTGAAATGCTTGCCTTTTTGACTTCTTGGACGGATCTTGGCCATGTCTTTGACACCAGTAGGATTTACCTAATAGGGCACAGCTGTAGTGCGCATATGTTGTCTTCGATATTACTCGACTCCTCTTCCATTTCTCCCAGTCTCACGCCATCGCCGAAAATTCTGGGTTCAATCCAAAGTGTTATTCTATCCGAAGGAATCTATGACATTGACCAATTGCTCGTCACATTTCCACAATATGGGCCCTGGTTTATCCAAGGAGCGTTTGGTGATAGAGCGTCGTTTGCTGAATTTGCTATCCCTCGCTTGTCCTTACGGAACGAGGTCATCCGGTGGTTTGTCGTTCATTCAAATGGCGACACCCTGATCGACAGACCTCAGAGCGAGGCCATGTACACCCACTTGAAGGCCCTTTATCATGATTCGGCTGGTAGTCATGTGTCAAGCAATATGGACGAGTTGGATGGAGAACACGACGACATTCTTCTTACCGATACTTACCTGCGAATAGTTACGGATTTTGTTCAGAAAGATGCCAAAGCGGGCAGGTGATACTCTATCATATAATACCTACCACTAGAACTACATCAACTTGAATTAAACGAGCTCCTCAAAAGCCACTTCGAGATATCTTGCTGCGTCTTCGCAATCTTTCTCAGTGTTATATAAATGAACGGGTGCGAGACGAATAACGTCCGGGTCTCTTTCATCCCCAATAACACCGAAGCTGGTCAGAGCATGGAATATCTTTCTCATCAGACCAGATCCTACAGGGAGAAAAAGCAATGACAATTGTGAACCTCGATCCTCGGGGTCGCGTGGCGTGATGATGGTGAATCCTGGCTTTGTACCATCTTTATGTTCTTCGGCCAGGTGCTCGAGAGGAGCGAAATACTTAGACTGCATTAACAGTTTCTCGAGCTTGCCCGTCAAAAATACAGACCGTTCTCTTAGCGGTTCCATCATACCCGCTTCCTTGAAAACTTGAAGCGAGCCTAGAAGAGAAGCCAACGCCAAGATGTTGGGATTGGACTGCTGAAAGCCTCGAGCACCAGTGATCGGTGAAAACGTGGATGGCATGGCGAAGCGGGTCGACAAATCATGACCCCACCAGCCAGCGTATCTGCACAAAAAAGAGAGAGGAAAAAAATTATTTCGTGCCATAGTCATCAATGGGTTAAGAAACGTACTTTGGCCTTTGGGAGTCACTCCACTTTTCGTGAACATAGAGGCCAGCTATACCTCCCGGGCCAGAATTGAGATATTTGTACGTGCACCAGACTGCAAAGTCGACATCCCAGTCATGAAGCGAGAGGGGAACGTTTCCCACCGCATGTGCGAGATCCCAGCCACATATACAACCCTAGAAAAACAGAAGTTTCGATTAGTCCTCAATCGAAAATGGCCGAGAACTGTGAAAGGCTAAATTGACGGGATCTCGAAGGCCGGAGGAGTTAATAGCGGAGAGGAAGGCATCCCATACCTGCTCTTTTGCCTTTTGGGTAATGGCCTGCATCGGAAACCATTGCCCTGTGTAGTACTGAACACCACTGAACAACACTAGAGCGATGGAGGATCCCTCCTTCTCAATGGTATCAAGGATGTCTTCCTTACGAAGGCAAAACTCCCCTTCTCTGGGGGAGAGCTCCAAAATAGCCTCTGCAGGGTCAAAGCCGTGGGCTTGTACTTGAGAGGCAAAAGCGTACTAGGACGTTGATTATCTGATGAAGAAAACGGGTTACGAGAGTTGAACAGGAGAACGTACTTGATCCGAGGGGAAAGCCTTAGCTTCACATAATATTTTGAAACGGTCAGATGTGGGTTTATAAAAGGAATTCATCATGAGATGCAGATTGGCAGTGAGCGTGCTCATGCATGCTACTTCTTGTTCGCGGGCTCCTGATGAAATACTAGAATTATATCTGGAGCAATGCACATGAACGAACGAACAGCTGACGCACCAACGAGCTCGGCAAAGTAGGGCTCGACATGGTCTGCAAACCCTACCCATTCTCTGCTGTGAGGATGGTCAAAGTGCCCGACGACGGCACTGTGGAAATCAGTGTCAAAATATTGACAGCCTAGTGAGGGTGTGACGACAATAAGTACCGAGTAGCCCACACGTTCATTTCTTCTTCGACGAGTTCCTTTGACCTCTTGCTCATTGCGCCGAGAGAATTGCCACAGAGGTAAATACATGTTTGATCAGGATCTTGGAAAGTGGTGAAGGATTGAACACATGTAAAGATTTAGACTATTATACAAGCTAACCAGATGAAGCTCGGGTAGCGCCAACATCCCTAAATGTGGGAAGAAAGAAACGGTGTCTAAGCGGGAGCTGTGACATGAAAGTCGGCGGCGAGGAGGTTGCAGGACACTGATGGCGGCACAGATCAGATTTTAGCGCAGATCTGAGTATGTAGTCAGGTTCGCTTTGTCATACTCTCTCCGCTTCACCATGTCCTCTAACCCAAACGATATAGCAGCACGCAAGGCTGTCGTCGTCGGTGCTGGCCCCGTCGGCTGCCTCGCTGCCATCATGCTTGCGAAACGCGGTTGGGACGTCGCACTCTACGAAGGCCGACCAGGTACGCATATACAAGGTACCTCCAGACCATCTATAGATGTGCTATAAATTGCTTTGTTCAGATCTCCGCCTTCCTGCATCCAAGGCAGCCGCTCAACAGCGCTCAATCAATCTCGCTATTTCTCACCGTGGGATCGCTGCTATCGAGTCCATTGATCCAGCTGCGGCTCAACGTTTTATGCAAACCGTCATTCCCATGCGAGGCCGTATGATTCATCATTTGGATGGTGAACTCGACAGTCAATTGTATGATAGGGACGGACAAGTAAGGGTCTCCTGTCACGGCGTTTTATTTGCTGTTGACTGTTGCCGTGTTCAATTACTGAAACTGATGTTCGTTGTGACCCCACTTGTACAGTGTATCAACTCCATCGACCGCGCACTTCTAAATGAGGATCTGTTGGATGAGGTTTCAGCTTCTCCGAACGTCCGGCTTTTCTTCCAGCACAGAGTTCGTCTCGTGGACTTTGACAAGAGAATCCTGTCCTTGGAAGACACAACTACAGGTCAGACGTTGTCTACTGACTTTGACTTGTGTGTTGGCGCCGATGGGAGCTATTCCATCGTTCGGAGAAACATGATGAAGTTTACCAGGTTGGTGGGGTTCTCGTACATTTCTTTTCGCCGCGACCTGCCTAATATTTTCGCCTCGATGATCTGGGGGGCCACGTAATTATTTGCCAGGATGGACTATCAACAAGAGTATATCAAGCATGAGTACATTGAACTGAAAATGCCGGCAGGATGTGACAGTGAAGGACGCTCAGCTTTCATGCTTGATCCGAACCACCTTCACATATGGCCTCGCCATTCCTTCATGCTCATTGCGCTCCCAAATAAAGTAAACCGATCTCATTTTTCATCCTAGACCGATTCATTAGCGTTGATCACTTATTGCTCGCCTTGAACAGGACAAGACTTTCACCTGCACCTTGTTTGCCCCCAGCACCGATTTGGACCGTCTAGATACGCCAGAGAAATTTATACCCTGGTTCAAATCAAATTTTCCTGATGCTTTTCTTGCCATCGGCGAGAAGACACTCATAAAAGATTTCTTGCATAATCCCCGAAGCCCTTTAATATGTACTAAGGTAAAAAAAAATAATTCTTTTTAGCAATTGCCGTGCATTGATCAGGTTCCCCCTCTAGTCCAATCTTTATCACTACAAGGATCGAGGGATTCTCTTAGGGGATGCGGCCCACTCCATGGTCCCTTTTTATGGCCAGGGACTGAACTGCGGGCTAGAAGATGTCAGGATACTGAATATCCTACTAGATCAGGAAGGGGTTAAGTCAACGGCCGTAAAAAATTCGTCTGAGGTGGAGGACGAGGCACTGAGCCGGGCGCTTTCTCGATACTCTCAAGGTCGGCATAAGGATCTTATTGCAATTACTGACCTTGCCATGGCGAACTAGTAAGTCCCTTGTTCGTTTTAATTTTACATGAGATTAATGTCCGCATGTTAGTGATGAAATGCGACATTTGGTAACGACACCGATTTATATCTTCCGAAAAGCTCTGGATAATTTACTGTATTCGCTGAGCTCGAGAAGTAGGCATCTTACTTCTTTGAGTTCTATGCTTTCCCGTGTGTTGTATGCGGATGATGAACCAAGAGGCTGGCTTCCGCTGTACACGATGGTGACCTTTCGACCGGACATCAGCTACGACACGGCGAAAAAAACGGCCGCTCGTCAGTCGGCAATTTTGACTGGTGTAGGCTATGCTGGAGTAACGCTAGTGGGAGCGGCGGGTGTATGGATGTTTTACCTGGCAAAATTATGGCGTAGATAGAGTAGATGAATTTTTTGTTCCTCGTGTAAACAAATTGTTGTGTTACGAACAAATGGTGTAAGTTGTTTGGGACACCCCAACTTGGGCTTACCACAAGGTATAGTAATCATCATCTCTTCCTTAGTTTATGAAGGTACAGCTCTTGGTTACAAATATGATACGTTCTACGAAAACAATAAGAGCATATGTACAAG
>RCHF01001314.1:0-17644 GCA_003987895.1 Neonothopanus nambi | reverse complement strand
ATACGATAGTATGTGTGCTCATTGTTTTAACATCGTCGCATCTGACGGAGGATATGTTTTTGTAGACAGCCTCAGAGAAACCCTTTCTAGACATCGTCTCAAGCTCGGATGGTCATACAGTTCTAGCTGCGTCTACGGATCGTACGGTCACTCTTTATGACACACGTACGACCTCCGCTGCCAACATCAACACTTCCTCAGGGTCCCTCCCTCATGCTGCTACTCCATCGTGCATAGCTGCTGGGTCTACTGCGCACCAGGTTCTTACTGGTGCTTACGACGGAGTAGCGCGTCTATGGGACTTGCGGAGCACTAAAACCGCTATGACAAGGTTCAAGGCTTGGGAAGGCAAAAAGAAGATTGTGAGTGTCGATTGGAAGAGAGGGGTGGTGGGTATTGGAGGAGAAGGAGGTTTGGAAATATGGAAGGCAGCAGAGGACACTAGGGCGTGATTTATGGATTAACGAGTCACTGTACTGCCTAGTGGCGGGATAGATACTTCACAAAATTGCCACCAGCCTACATTGGTCAGTGTTTAATATCACTTAGTAGGAGGATAATCCCATGAAGTATTCATCTTCTTCATGAGTCTTGAATCAGTATCTGCGTGTGCGAAAGTATTATAGGCTGAAAATCAAATTCGTGCAAGTTTTGGAAATTTGACTCGGGGCTTTACTTGAACCTGCGCCCTTCCTTCCTTCCGCCACAAGCAACACGATGGGCTCTGCGAAGCTAGCCCCAGAGCTTCTCGAGAAAATCTTTGTCATTCTCTTCTTCGAAAGCTTTGATCCCATCGATCTGATCTGCCGTTCTTTTCACGCGCCTTATTTCCTCGTTCCAGCTCTACGCGTCTGTAAATCTTGGAACGCTGCCGCAGAGCGCGTTCTTTATTCTGCTATCTACTTGGGTTCCGGAGATGGCGACGAAAAAGCCTTGAAAAAACTCTGTGATCTATTGGAGAAGAATCTGCGCTTGTCATTCATGGTTCGCGAGGTCCATTTTACGACCAAATTGAGCAAACCTGAAGCAAGGAATCAAGTTAAATTGCTACGTCTTTGTCCAAAGATACAGACGTTACAGATCGGCGGGTGGAATGGATACTTTCTGACCGATTTTCATGATGCTATCAAGGGACTGCGGTTTCTCAAGTCTTTGAGACTCGTGAGGTGGTATACTCTGTCATTTTCAAGCTCGCGAATTTCTCATTCATTTCGCGGTATAGATATACTTTTAGGGATATGGAATGCGACGCTTTTGCTTCTTTCGATAAACTTTTGGACATGCTACAGCATATGTCCGCACTCCAATCCCTCATTTTCGAAGATGCTCACCCCGGTGCTGTTGATGGATTGATTTGGGAACCAAGTCAAGAGGAAGAAGAATCCGTTAATAGTTACTGGTGGGATGAGGAGGGGCTACCCGAAAACGACCGATTCTACGATCAGCGTATCAAACTCATGAAAGATGATAGCAAACGTCGTCTCGAACGTATCCCTCTCCGATTTTCTGTCCTCTACCCGCGAGAAAATACCTGTCCCGAATTCAGAGTCTTCCGATGGCGGGATTGGTGGGAGTATATGCACATCCGAACTCTTTCTCTCATCGCTCCAAATTTGGAGGAAATTCATTATATGCGCTTCTCGTTGAACAAACTGGGGAGGGAGGAAGCAGAAAAGGCTCTGGAGAGATGGGGTTCGTCCCTTCGCTATCTTGGCTTGTTTCCGAGTGCTCCTTGGGATGATCTCGATAAGATGCTGTTGACAGACGCATTGGCCTCTAAGATGACCAGTCTACGCAAGTTGGAGGTGAACATCAACGCGTTCGCGGTTAGGGGCCATTTGGAGTACAACCTGGAGAGTCTGAAAAGCTTTCCGGTTTTGGAAGAACTGGTCTTCCATGCTGGTGGAGACGAGCATGTACGTGCTCTCAAAGCAATTATTCCGCGGCTGTCCGGGTTGAAGCAGGTGGAGCTGGATTATGCTAACGCTTCAACGAGAGAAGCCAAGAAATATTCGTACGAAGCGATGGAGGAGCTCAAAGAGGTTTGTGAAAGGTATAGTGTCCAGATGGGAGAAAAGGATTTCAGGAGCGAGCTTGATAAAATCCTGGATGAGGAGAGGCAGCGGTACAAGAAGACAGTCCTGTATGAAGTTCAGGACGACTCTGAGGATGAGGACGACTACGAGAACGACTCTGAGGAGATCGACGAATATTCAGATCAGTATACAGACGAGAGTGTCGATTAGATGCAGTAGTGAAATAGCTGTCAAACCCTCCGACAAAAACACTAAATACAACGAATCCACTTTGTTAGGATTCGTAACCGGTGTTTCCGGCTGAGCCCTTTGAGGTTCCAGGCATGCTTGCAGCGCCGTGTAACCTTCCATCCATCCTTCCTTTGTTTTTAGGAGAATATACCACTATATACTATGTCTGCGGGGATTCCTAGGGTAGACCGTCCTGCACATCCTGGCACCCCGAAACTACTCGGAATATGCTTAATTCAATGAAACATCTGTAATAAACAAAATGTTGAATTCTTTTGAATCATCTCTTAGTGTACATCAGAAACATACCTTGTGAATATTTTTTTCTGTTTATTACAAATAGATTACAATTCTAAACATTTTATCTCATGCAAACGAAGGTGTAGGATGTGTCGTTGAGCCCACACTAGGGAGCGCGAAAGTATACTTGGAAGAGGGCCAACGCTGTGCGTGGCGGTTACGAGTGCAGGTGTGATAAATGTTACATGATTTGAGTACCAAATACTATCTCAATCTGGTCTACCACATTTTTCTCTTTTACATATGAATTGTGCATGAATAAGACAACATGAGTGTGAGCAAATAGTACAGTCAAGTGGTAGGTAATCCATGCTAAGAAACGGAATGAGCCCAGGGAGACAAGAAGAGGATACCTCCTTGCACAGAAGATCTGTCTCTATCGGTCCTATATACATGAGAAAGAAGGTGCAGACTCGACAGAGGCGTGGATGTAGATGGAGTGGTAGTGGTGGAAGTAGAAGTAGAAGTACGCGTCGTAGGAATCAACGACGGCAGCTACAGATCACCAAATACTGCTGTTGAATTGAAGCTGTAAGATCCCATAAGACAAGTATCTGCACTATGAACATGAATGAGGTTGAAAATCAGCATCCGTTAGGGTGAAATTCACATTCACCCGCTTTTAGGTTGTTTGTACTAGTTATGCTGAATTTCATCCTATGTGTTTCAACCTCTTCGCGGGTGATTTTCATGGCTACCTTTTGTATTCTATCTGTAGGTTGAATCCACTATTTTCTTTCAACCTACCTCCCTTGGGTTGCCTTAAGTGTCGTCGTCATGTCTTTGTCATCAACTCCAGCCTAGTTTTCTTCATCGCTGTCATCAAACTTGAGCTCAACATCGACAATGTCACCAAGCACTGGCACAGCCTTTTGCTCAATTAGTGTTGCTTGTTCTTCCGACACGAGTATAGACATTCTACTCACACCAAAGTCTACTGTAGCAACAGGTGCAACAGCTCAGATACCTGACCCGCTATTCTCTTTGTTGGTAGATCCAAAGCAGTTGGAGAATCCCATAGTGCGTATCCTATCAAATTTTCACCAGTGTTGCTGCTCAAGTATAGTTTATGCCTTCAGGTCATTCAAATTGTTCTAACTCAACCAGCTGCTGCTGTCGACACTGAATCCGTCACTGAATCAGACTCAACAGGCCCAATCTGTTGGAAGGATAAGAACTCAATGCCTGCCCCTATGATCTGTGCTCCTTTGACACCTATCCGTGCTCCTTTGACGCCTATCAAGCCAGCATCAGGAGGTTCGGGAGATACAGACGTGCCCATTGCTGCCTCTTTTTTTAGCACCCCTCAACTCACTCGCATTCAGTCGTGGCGGGAAACGCAGGTTTTGACGGATTTAGCAGAGGTTATTTATGGCTTGTGGCCAGGTTCTCCATCACGGCCTCGCACTATGAAGGTAGAACTTGATGGTTTGTGGACATGCTCACCTCTGGCCTTCTTATGCTCACTCACCCTCCCAGACATCGAATTTTTACACTCGAGAATCACGCCTGCACAATTACGCTACATTGCAGGTCGTACAAAGCATGGCCTTGAAAGTGAGAATGAGATTATTCCAAGCTCTGATGATGGTGAAATTGTACGTCAAATTATTTCCTGTAAAGCCCATTTAAGACTCATACTATTGTCTATAGTCATGCCTTCCTGTCGTGAAGAAACCTAAGTGTAATTAGGATATCCATGTAATACAGTAGATATTTTGTGCCCTAGTCATCTGTATCTTCATCCTCTCCAAAATATACTGCCCGAGCCAGTGAGCCACTGCGATCTATAAGAGCCCATAATCTGTCCCGGTCCTCGAACCGACCAACAACGCATTGCACACTGGTGATATCAATTGCATCCATTTGCCCAAAGTGCTTGTAGAAATGGATGTCAAGGTCCCCAATCACCACACTCTCATCAATGTTGCAGCTCCGAATGCACGCCATAATGATTGTTTCTGGCTCGTGTATTCCCAATGCTTCACAGGCCTGATCAAACCTGACCACATATATGTGTTGAAGTTGACCGTAGAATGTTTGAACAATGAAATCAGTGGGACGATTGGAATGACGAGCGTTCTTGTCTACAAGCATTTCATACTATTCAAAATTTTAGTTCGTCAGCCATTAAGCTCTAGATTATGCAACACATACTTGAACAAATGTTGCATCACGCCTGTCCTCAACGGATGAAGAGAGAGCTGATGTCCTAATGATATCACCCGCTTCAGAATCAATACGCTGGACAGCACCCCATTCCTCAACAACCGCTTTCCCTAAACATCGCCTCACAACTCCAATTGTCTTTCTGTAACGGGTTGCAAGGCCACCAATCAGTGCAGCCAGCTCCTGATTGTCTGGGTGGGTCTTCAAACATGGCGGTAATAGCTGACAAGTGTCATCTGAGAAAGAAGACTGTAAGCCATGTCCGACACAGTAGTAGAACAATTATGGTAAACTCGCTCACATTGTTGAACTTGGAGCGCACCACGCACAGGACCTGTCCGAGGTGCTCGGAGGGAAAGCTCTTGTGTAATATTGTAGATCACCTTGACTTGGCTGAGCTGCGCATCCTCAATAACATGTCGATCTAGAGAGGCCCAGAGAAAGCGACGGCTCCGAATGGATGGTGGGAGAGTGCCGCAATACCTCTCCATTGGAAATGCCCAGTAACACCATACTGGCCCACACTCTCGGATACTAGGGCCAATATGAAGAAGGGCGTGCACTGTCACTGGGCATGCAGCCAAGCGGCTTGGTTTGTACTGGTAGTATAGTCTAAGGAGCAGTGAGTACTGTGTTCCAGTATTTAAAATGATATAAATACTCACTTTTTGTACTCTTCTACCCACTTCACGAACCCTTCCTCAATCTCATCAACCTCTGTATCAGTAATCTCAAATTGTAGGCAAAGATTCAACAGCCGGACAAGTGAAATAAAGTGATTGTAGTACTTCTGTGACTGGAAACGGCGTCGCAGAAGGACTGGGCCTAGATAGAGTGTCCAGAATGACCACATTTCAGCAGAGAGTGTAACTCCATCTGCTGCGATGTTTGGAATCCTCGCACCATATGCTGAAGGTATGGTAGATCCCGAAGCTGCTGTTGCTGCTCCAATAGCAGCCCATACAGTTTTTGGAAGCTCATATGAGCCTGAGCCTTGATCGAGACTCTTAAAATTGCCAGTCCAAAGCAATATTAGATTCTTCATAAGATTCTCCCATATTAGGTGCATGAAGTCGTATGGAAAGGAAGCCGGGAATGAGAGAGAGTCTAAATGGTAGAGGATAGGAATACCCTTGATGCCATATTTCCGAGAAAGTTGGTCAGCCGCAGTATTTGTGGTACAAGATTCAACTTCGAGCGCTTGAGAATGAAATTCTTCATGTGTGCGTAATGGTAGATTTCTGGGATCATACAACTTGACTAGAGAGGAGTTGCTCTGAACAGCAGGATGCTGAGATCGTTTGAGTGGCACATAGTAGGTTGTTGCAGCTGACTCTGGAACCCAAAGTCCAGTGATATTACACATACGGCAGGGCGAGAAACCATTATGGCCCTTCATGCGCAGAATCATGGACATAGCTGGAATATCACCAAAGGCAAGAATAAGGTATGCCCGTAATGAAAAGCGAGACTGTGACAAGATGTCAAATGCGGGTACACCTCGGGCAAGACGGAACATCTCTTGCATAAAGGGCCATAGGAAACTGTCCATGTCCTTAGGCTTGTTAGGCCCAGGAACTACACCGAGAGAGAGAATGTTCTCAAGGTGGAATCGCACATCAGGGGGAAGATTATAGTTGAATATGATTAAAGGCCAACATGTCTTATTGCGTCGTTTGAAGGGGCCAACACCATCAGTCGAAAGACCTAATGCTACATCACGTCCATCACTGAAGTAGTAAAAGGAGTAGACTTTGTCTCCTACTCGTACTCTTCGACAGAGGAGTTTGCGGTAGCATCTTGCATCAAAGACATCAGTTGTGAAGCCTTTTGACTGTTTAAAGTCCTTCCGATAGGACATGTCTTCGGCCATTTTCTGGTTGGCCGCAAAAGCAATGAGGCGGGGAATTATAGGAATATATGTGAAGCGCTTGCATGGCTTGCCATTTGCACCTAGGCGAGGCTCTTTGCAAAAAGAACAATGTGTATCATTGGTGTAGGGGCCAACATAGCATAAACATGAATTGATACAGCAATCATATATCTCGGGCTTGAACCCAGCTAAGGCTGTAACTCGTCGCCGGATGGAGTGTAGATTTGGCAGAGGAGGGTTACTAGGGAATGCATAAGGTGCCATTTTGAAGCTTCGGTCTGTCATGTGTGACCGCACTTTGAATGCAAATGCATGACAGATTGCTAGATCATATTCAGTCAGCCGTTCTTCTAAAATTCAATGAGATGAAGTCAGAGCTAATACAGCAGAGCAAGCTTCAAAGTTCATGGACCAATACTTGCAACACGCTTATCGAATCCTTCACCCAATAGCTCCTGAGCAGTTAAGCTACCATCGTTCTGTCGAAGATGTTCCCAGTCAATGTTTGCAAACATATTCAAGGTTTCTTCATCTTCATCCTCAGCATCTTCATCCAATCCGCCAGTACTGTCCTCAATCTCTGCATCTGAAGGTATATCCTCATCCTTGGAAAACTCCTCACGTATGCTCCACAATGCATCATGCATTGCAGTCCGAGTTCGCCTAAGAAAATTGAGATCTAGGCCAGCAAACTCATCAGAACCGATGGTCTCAGTATCGGTGGGCAGTTCAGAGTCATTTTCATGCAGATTTTCAAGTTCTGGCTCTTCGAATGCAGGAATCTGTGATTCAATTCAGAATTTTCAGTTTTACAGCTTAGCAACGTAGGGAACCTACCATGTCATGATCAACTGCATTATTAGTACCTGCAGGTTCTTCTGTATCCAAGAATGTGTCTCGAAAGGCATACGGATGAATACTGGTGGGTGCCTGGGCTTGTTCAGATGAATATGGCTTCAGTGCTAGTTGTCGATGACACCACTCGGTTGAACGAGGTACCACTTTCGTGCAATGTTGGCAGTATACAAGGTCAGGTTTTGGCATTGCAGAATACAGAGCACTCTATGTGCAGTTGCTGGTTGCACACTATATAGGCCACGGCGGCGGGTGTGACTTCAACCACTGACGAGTGTCACACATTTTGTCTTATCAATTTTTCCATTCCGAAACATACATAAAACACTTGTCTTGCATCTACTATGGCCCCACTGAATGTCAGTAATAACGAAGAAAATGTCAGAAGACGTTCTGGCCGTGGAAAGCAAGCAAAAGACTCGAATTCAATGGACCCAACAACACTTGCCAGTGCAAAAAAGCCTGCACCGAAACCGAAAAAAAGGTCACAAAAGGATAAGGAGAATGAGGAGCTGAGGGAGCAGCTAGCTGCAATGCAAGGTAAGTGTTTGCGCTAATTTTCTATTTTTTAGACTTACTATTTCCACACTCGCAGAACGACTGCGTCAGGTAGAAGGTCTAGCGCATCCAACCACAAGCAGTCCAGGAAACAGCCCAACAAACAGTCCAGCTCCTTCAGTACCCTCTAACACTGCAGCTCCTGGCCATGACAGTACAGCTCAACAAGGTATGTTCTCGGGAATGATTCTAAAGCCACAAAAAAAGAAGATGTCAACTTCACAGAAGAGACTGAAAATCCCAATGTTGACAAGACTGTTACTGAAGGTGAGTTCAATCAAGGGTTCAGGTATATGTTATTACTCACTGTGATCAGGTGAAACCGGCGAGAGACAGGGTGTAGGACAAGCCAGTAGTAACAACAGAGCCCTGAACCCAGGCCAGAACGGAGCTATGAATCAAACTAACAGTGAGCGCAGCTCTCTATTGTATGTTTTCGGAAGACTAACTATAATGTATAGCTACCATGCGAGGACAACCAACATCAAGAAACCATCGAAACAGCCATACAAACAACATGCCTCATCAGAACGAAAGTAATACACCAGCTTCAGGTTCAGTCCGGAAGCCGAGAGGAAAGCACTGGTCCATTGCATGCGAAATGGGACTTGCTGGTTCAAAATCAAAGAAACGTCACTATAATACATACACTGTAAGACACGAACACCTGTTTTGAGAAAAAACATGCTGACTTACCCATGTCCCACTAGCGTAATATCCGAGACCTTGCTCTACAAGGAAATATTCCATGGCATCTCAAGTTCCGTGATGTGCCAGGAGGTGTTCTGGAGAGAGTATGCGAAGTGGTGAGTGGGTTGTCTGTGCCTTGAAAACAAAATTGCTCACATTATCATAGGCTGCATCTGAAATGCCTTTCCTCCAGCACTTCGAAAACCATTGGGCAACCAAAGCTATCATTAAGCAGTGGATGGCAAATAAGCGGCGCTATGCATACAAACAACAAACACTCACTCCCAACCCCAAATACCACTATCTCAAAGCCAACTCATACAAGCGCGGCAATGCTCCAGGTTCCCGCAAGAAGAAGGCCACTCTTGTCTATGAAGCACGAAAAGCCAGCCAGAAGAGGACCCAGTCCCGCCAGTGCCAAGGGTCTAGTAGCAGCCCTGTTGACTCGGATATGGATGTGGACACTGAGGGCAGTGAAGATGAAGAGGACCAAGATGAAGATGAGGAAGAGAGTGAGAACAGCGACATGGGGGAGAGGTGAAGAACCCGTGGGAGAAAAATCGATGGGAACACGGTTCGGATTCCCATGAGCCTCGAGGCTCTCAAACTCCGTCAGATCCGGAACTTATACAATCAGGTTTTCTTATTCAGTCTATGTATATAAGTATATTTAATGCTCGGTCGTACTGTTGCCCTGTGTAGCAGTGTCAAAATACACTCCCCACTCTTTTTCAACCTAGAGCCTCGCAAAATACAACCTATGGAATTACAGACTTGAGGTGGAAAATCAATCAATCAACGTCAGGGAAATCAACCTATGTTTGAGTGATATTTACTAGAAGCTCGTGTAACTACCTGGGATCAGACCATAGGTTGAAAACGGTCATTTTAGGTTGACATTCATCAACTGTTTTGGTAGGTTGTTCATCAACCTACGTAGGTTACTTTTCACGCGAACGTTGGTTGAAAATTAGCTAAGAATAGGTTGAATGTGGAGGTTGAAATACAACCTGTTCGGCTTCCCTAGAGAAAAGGAGAAGATTGTCGATTCGCTTAAAGGTGCATGGTGGATTCTTGAATGGTTGCCACTTCGTCGATTATCATACAAGCGTATGAATGATTTCTGTTGGAATTACTTCGATGTATATCGTGGAATTACACTCAGTCAGCATTTGTATATGCTCACTCAGCTATCTTGCATGTACCATGAGGAACATGGTCAGCAGTACTAGGAACTAGACATAGAATACTGTACTTATTAGTTAGTATTAGCTCTACTGGCATAAGAGCACCATATGCTCTTTTCTCATACTTGACAGTTACATATGCTAGCCTCGTGTAGTATTACTGAGCACTCACTTGGCATTATATCTTTAGATATGCCCTATGCCCTATGGTAGATAAGCAGCATGTATAAAAGTACCTCGTAGTCCTTGCTAGAAGGACAAGTTGAATTACATTCATCTTTACTCGTCTACAACTTACAGTTGAGCCCCAAGCTCCTACAAGTTACACTCGGTAGGTATTTAATCGACCGCTCTAAGGCTGATACCTTGCTGTGCTCTCAGATACTTCTTGTGAAATTCCTTCAACACATTGTAAGCTGCACAGATTCCCTTCCTGCACTCTAAGACAGGAATTGTCCCATCACCATTAACACGAGTTTGCCAGCCGAATATCCCCTTGAGCTGCTCATTGAATACACCGACTTTGGTCTCATACTTTTCAAGCAGCTCAGTGTTGAGGTGAAAGTTGAGAAAAGATATATATTGAGACTCGGGTCCCTTGTCAGGAAGCTGCGGTGGAAGGTTTTCGAGCAGGACTTTTAAGAGATTCAAGATGTGAGGAAACTCTTCCTTTGGGATAGTTTCGGCATCTGGGAAGCGCATAATGGCATAAAGCTTCTATGTGAGAATCTGAGGTGAATGGCAGCAAGCTGAATAGGCTTGAAATCGTGGGTAGTTCACTCTGATGTCACAATTTTTTAGTGCCGCACCTCAGTCAGTTTCTAACATTTCTCACATTGAAAATTTTGGTCCTCAAGGTCTCATGTTAGTAACATAGTTAGTAACATGTTAGTAACATGACTTTCTAACATATGTTAGATATTATCGAGTTTCTCACCAAGCCCTAGATCTTACACACTCAGAGTCATCCCAATTCAGATCAGTGGGGCATAGCAATCTTCCTGTGACTTTGTGGTTGAAACTGCGCCCCTCCTTGACGTTGTGAGGGATCATAGGATTCAAATATTGATCAGCAGGCACTAACCAGTCAATGACAGCCAACTTAAGGCCTTTCATGTCATCACTTCTAGCACTATTCACCCCCTGCTGCATCTGTATGAAGATGATGAGGACAGCCACCAAATACAATGACCAAAGGCTTACAAGGTGAGCAACCATCATGACATCATCTACAGTTGTGTCTTCGCCACAAAGATGGTCTAAGAGGGATGGTTTAAGATGTATGATCTCTTTGAATACCCTATAACTTCGAAGCTGACTAGAAAGGGAGTGAGTGTCCTTTGGAATACCGTCAAGGTTGAAAACCTCATCTGGAACTCAGCTGTGGCAGAGATTCTTGTAATGTTTGCTCAGTGGCAAGGTGGTCAATGCCTTCAGAGAACAAAGCCTTCAAACTACAGAAAGTCCATATGGTTCAGCTGACATGTTGCCCAAAAGAAGTGAGATGATGTGTCTTTGCACTGGTGTCAAATAAATGTTCCCATTGATGAGAGCACAAACTTGAAATGATGTATATGTTGTTCACTTACCCCTTCTTCCTAGGGCCAAGAGATAAAGCAATCGAGGTGGCACTTGGAGGACAATCCTTGTTGATGGTCAGAGTTGGTGGCATAGAGGCTATCAGAAGAGAGCAAAATGTTGCCAGTCAGCTCTCTTATCTATTCTGACCCTGCATATCAAGGAGCTATACATGGAATATAAGCAATTCAGATCTGGGACTTCATCCATAAGAAATCCTGCAGTAGTAGGGACTTACTAACACAACCTGGATCCATGGGGTGTATTAGCAAATTGAATTTAGGGAGGTTGGGTCCAGGCAGTGAAGTGTAACCTCGGATCCAGGAAGTCGAATTGGTTCCACAGCTTTGTCATCATGGTAAGATCCCCAACTTTAACAACTACCCATTTGTGCAGTTAGGTTAAGCCATTATTGCTCAGATTAACAACTTTGAGGGTACCAAAGAGTCCCATTCCCTGCTACTGCCTAATGCCCAAATAAGCAGTAATTGGAGATGCACCAATGTGAAAGTAATGTCCTACCTTTACAGAAGCAGCACTTGACTACTGGAGCCACAGCAATACTGCATGGCAGCTGGCTCTGTCCTTGGTACCTTGAAGCACACACAGGAGCCTCACTCACAGGAGCCTCACTCACAGGATCCTTACTTGCAGGATCCTCACTTGCAGGGGCCATGCTTCTTGCTGATTAATTCTATGTGGGGCACAGTACAAAAGCTCAGGAAGGACTGCCAGATATCTCCAACATATACCATTTTCATCTAGCAATGTCTGACATCGAAATCGACACCCAGACTGCCCCCACTGCCTGTCCCACCCCTGAACTGGCAGAAATCTCTGTAGTAGAGCCTCGCTGATCACGCCGACTCTGACGAAGTGAAACCACTCTAACCTCAGAGGGCACCTGTAAGACACATTCACCATGGTCTAATTCATGAATTTCGATACTAACCTTTCTTCCTAGACTCTAGCAAGGGTAATTTCACCCCTTATCCTCCTGGCTCCACCTGGGGCATCCAGTCAGCCTAAGCCTAAGTCTGCTTCGAAGGAAAAAAGCATCTTCATCCAAGTTTCTACTAGTAGTACTAGTACTGTGACTACCATGAGACTTAGTAAGTTTTAATGAATGAGCAGTGGGACTGATGCTAAACACTTCCCTTCTGATCAGCTGTGGAACAGAGGGACACTGAGAAGCAACCCGACTACTTTGCTATGTTGTTACAACTGGACAATGGCTTTATGTTCTCAGATGGCCCAGGCCTGACCACAGAGCAGCTCAAATCAGTGTTGGTTTACTGTTGAGGTTGTAGCAAGTACATGACTAGGAGAGCTTTCTTCTCTGAATTCTTGCATATTAGCAAATGTAATGTGTTGAAGAACCAGTAGATTAGTTGCTTGTCTGATGTTGACCAAATGAATGTGATCTCTTCTCCTAAATAAACTTCTGTCTTGCATGCAATTTTGACACTAGGATGGATGAACAAGACATTGTATATTGGACCCAGTTGATTTAATCCTACAAGCATGCAAGTACAAGATATATAGACAGTATTCCACCCTGTTGAGTCAATCTGACCCAAAACGCCTCTTCAAATACAAGGCAGCAAGTTGATCATTCTTTTGCAACAACCTGAAGGCATCTTTCGTGAACTTGATAGACCCTTTCCACTCCTTATTGCTTATAACAATGGCAGTGCCCATGCTAATATTTTGTAAACAGCACTGAAACCAGGCTTCTGCATCCTGAGACCAGTACCCACAGCTCAAGCCACTCACTTTCCAAGCTGTTGGTTTAGGCCACCAGGACTTCTGTGCTACTTGCATGTAACCACAGTGATCCCACTCCCCAGTACCCACATTGTATACTCTGCAGATCAAATCAATTTCAGTCTCTGTGAGTTGATCATTCCAGTAGCCTGGACTGTCTTGATAACTGCTCCAAATGCACTCCCTGGAGAACTATACATTGTTAGAGGGACCCTGGAGAACAGCCTCCTCTTTCACAATGTGTCTTGCAAGTCGTGAAATAAGCTCCCCTGCAAGAATAGCTGCTCAATCTCTCTTTGTTCGCAGGAAGCAGTCTCTTTGATATTCATATGCTCTATATTCTTCTAGCACCTGCTTAGGCACCTGGACTGTTCCTTTTCTTAAAAAGTCCTTGTCTCAGTACCCTAGTAAAGGTCTATAACGAGGGAATTCCAGCTCCTGTGTGCAGGGTGTGTCCCTAATAAAAGTATTGAAAGCAATCCCTTCACGCATTAGGTTTTGTATGATATCTGTTTGGTCTGGGCCCCACCCACGACGAGCAATTTCAAGGATGGTGCCAGCACTCTTTAATGCTAGCTCAAATGGTGAGGAATGTGGAGACCAAGGCTTTATAAAGTAGTAGCCATCCATGACATCTTTGTAAGAGACTGAAAAACCCCAATCTTGTTGGATGTCAGAATACTCTACATTCAGATCAAGATTTTTCGGTGCATCAGACAGGTTATTTGCATGAAGAAATGTAGTCAAGAACACTTGAAGCTCATCACAAGTAGACTTTCAGAGTTGCAGCACTTCCTTGGATTGAGCATTTCCTAATAGGTTGGGCACTCTTGCCCAGTCCATGACATCACCATTAGGCACCTCGGAACCTTCAACCTGGTCAACTAATCCAAAGCAATAGTAGGATAGTTCTTCAAGAGGATCTGAAAACTCTATCAGAGGATGGACATGGGTAGGATTTTGTTCCCCATGAAGATATTGAAGATAGGTGCTATCCTTCTGCATGTCAAATGCTTTGGTCTCATCTTGGTCAGGCAAAATTTGTATGTCATGCATACAGCCTGTGTCATCAATATTGGACTCGTCATCTGACCAAGAAGGAGCATCCTCTGGATCGAAATCTGTACACACATCCCACTCATTGCACACTGAGTTGTACTTCCACTGATTAGGCCTGTACACCTCCCAGTAAGTTTGGTAGTTTTGGCAGCCTGCTGGTATTTGACACCTAACTCCATCCAGCAACTCCCAGTAAAACACAGTTGCCCCTTTTCTTCCTGGAGGAAGGTCATGAGCAGCAACAGACTCTTGCTGTAATCTTTGCTGATGTTCAGCTGGCAATTCCCATGCAAGGTAGGAGTCTCTCTTCTGCTGGCAACATATAAAAAAGCTCCTCAGGCCTTCATCTGAATGTGGACCCGTGTGTGACAGAGCCTGAGGGAGGGATGGTGATGAAGTAGGGAAATTCTGACTGGTTCCTGAAGTACATCCTCCATTCATGGTAGGGGTCAAGATTTCATAAAGGTGCTCCTTAATGTTAATGGTAGCATATCATCCCAACTGGGCATTTGTCACCTGGGTCTCAAGGCCCTTGATTTCATTGTCCTCTAGTCTTCCATGCCCATACCTAATTTGTGCAAGACAATTGAGCACTTCATACCAAGGCCCCAAAGCCCTCAGAGCTGTTGGAATGGTCCATGTATCTTTTACATTTCCCCAGTACAACCCCAAGGGCACTCCTGCTTTGGCAAGAATGGGCACTTGATGTAAGCACTCGAAGGTGGCATTCTTGACATCAAAATACACCCCTACAACAGGAGCTTGCTGCAAGAAATTCCTCCAATAGGTCAACCAGATGATTGAGAGACTGGTCTCCTTCTGCAGGAGCTCCAAAACTTCTCTCCACTCTGCCTCCTCAAGATCCTGCTTGTCTCCAGAGTGAATTCCTAATTGAAGGTCTCAAGCCTCTATCCGTGATTTAAAGTGAAGGATGAAGTATGATACAGTGGCTGACAATGGCAGGAATGCATCTTGAGCTACAACCGCATGTCTTCACGCTGCAGCTTCTGTAAGGTGTGGTTCGCAATACCCATACTGTTTAGGATATGACCAGAAGTGGAAGTTTCTAGCAATACCAATGTTGGCCAATCTCATGGCAGCTCACAGTAATCTTCTGAGGTCTTGTTTGAGCAATGTCCAAAGCTGCACAACATCACTTCACAAGATGAACATCCCATCATCATGTACTATGGATATGGCATCCTCCATATAGTCCAAGGGACTAAGCCACTCCATTTTAAAAGGGTTGTGAGCAGGGACTAAGCACAGATACGGCATAGACTTGGTGAACCAGGAAGGACACCTTAGTTTTGAAATTGTCAAATTCTGGGGGCTGGGGTCTGCAAGCTCAAAGTGTAAAGGTACTGTGGCAGGGAATCCAAAAAGCTTCCCATTAAGGGTGGTGAAAAAGTTGTTTTCCACAATGGTGTGTTGAACTTTTGAACTCAATCTAAGAAAGGCATACTTCAGTGGATTCGATATGGCGGAAACAGATCAAGTGTAGTCGGGGTGTAATGGGTATATTGGCTCAAAGTTGTAACCTTGTGATGCCATTTGAGCTAGTTATTAAGGATGGAATGCTGAACAGCTGAAAATCAGTATCCTAGTAAGCTAGCAATATCATACAGCACTCACGAGACGGTAGGGTGACTCTCTGAAGCCAATGAATCAATTTGTGTTGAAATTTGACAATCTTGAGTGACAGTGTTGAATATCAAAGCTGGTGAGTTCGGGTGTCTGAACGTTTTTCAGTTCAACTTTGTTGCACTTATGCTAGTGGCAGCGAGTGTGAGGATGTAACCTCATGACACCTCCAAGGGAGTTATTGAAGAGGGAGTGCTGAATACTGAAGCTGGTGACTCATGAGCTAGATAGGTCCAGTGTGTCTGAGCGTTTTTCAGTTCAACCTTCTCCTGCTTATGCTGCTATGCTAGTGGCAGCGAGCGCAAGGATATAACCTCATGATGCCTTCAAAGGAACTAGTTACTGAGAAGGGAATGCTGAGAGTTAGCCCCAGAAACTTGAAACCAGCATATCTTATGGTGCTTACTACTGTTCAAAACAACCTGGTAAAACTGGCAGCAGATGAGCCTTCCCCTTCTTGAGAGACTGGCAGAATTAAGATTAGGATCGACGTGTCCTGGGAGGCCATTTCAAGTTGTCATGCATCAGAAGCTTCAACTTCTTTGAAGTTGCTTGACATGTGACTAACCAACTCCTCCATGGCTGTGCCAATGCTAACTTCAGAACCAAAAGGTATTCTGGTGGCATGTTTGAGACTGGAGGATCGATATTCCCCCATCATCTCTGACCTCATTCAAGTAGGGCTCAGGGCCAAGTTTGAGCAACCAAGACTGGAGGATAGATATTCCATCATCATTTTGGCCTCAGGCTCAGTTTTCACTCTTCTGGTCACTCAAAGTTATCTTCAACACAGATGTGCAATTTTATCAACCTAATAAAACATATGATATGTGACCTTCTCACTAAAGCAAGCGCCCCTCTGATTCATTTCAATAAGCTACATTTCTGCTGTTTTGCAAGAGCGTTAGGGTGGGTTTGCAGCCCCACTGGATTGCATGGTATGCTCTAAGTACAAGTTCAGAGAGGTGAGATCTACTTTAGAAATGAGCAACATTTGTGTACTTACTGATACATCTTCATCAAGTATGACTCCACAAGCATCTTTAGTTCCATGTCTAGGTGCGGGTGAGGAAAGAAAGTCCCTTTGCCTTCCATAAGATTGCCTAAGCTAGGCAATATCTCATGGAGGCAGATGATCCACCTATCTGTTTTCCTAGCTCTGCTGTTAATCAGCTCTTCATATCCTATCTTTGTCTACAAGTGGAGGTCAATTAATTACTAGCATGATCTTGGAACCACTTACCAATCCCACACACATTCGGTGGAGGTGATAAAGGTCTTCCAACTTAGGGGGCTGAGTATTCACCACAATTCTGCCATTACAGTATTGCAAGACATCTTGACACAATCCAATAATGATGAGGGAGCACCACGGGATGAGGGTAGCATTGGATGGAGGCTAGAAGAAAAGTTAAGAAAAGTTCTCTAATGTGGAGGATGTTGGAGTCATACTATTCCCAAACTGGTCTAGTATTGCCCTTTGGCATCCACAATGCCATGAAGGTACAACATTGTCTCTTTCACCATGTCAATGGAGGCATTTCTGGCAACAGCATTGTCTTCCTTGACGATGTTGTGAAAAAAACTGTGTTGGTTATTTCTGTCCAAAATCCTCATTTGAATCCTATCTCCAAGGTAGAAAATAAAGTCCCTCTGAAGATGCTCCAAATCAGCATTGATGCTTGACGAGAGCAACT
>RCHF01001313.1:0-24093 GCA_003987895.1 Neonothopanus nambi | reverse complement strand
CCCATATATTGACTGCAGAGGCTGGAGTCATAGAGTCTGGTCCATCTGCACCCACATAAAACTTCAGTTCAGTATGAGTTGACCCTTCATTCTGATGCACACCATTTCCAGTCTGCTGAAGTCTGGCCACAAAAGAATTATACTTGGATGTCAAGCTATTTTAAGTCTATTAGTCTTTCAGATACAGAAAATCAACTCATGTACTGCTTACCTCTGAATCTTACTTTTGGCTTTGACTCTGGTGTCAACTTCATCAACTGCTGCCATTTCAGATAGGATAGCTTTGCCAATGTGTTGATAGACTTGTGTAGCAGAGGTTCTGGATGTATTCTATGTGATATTTCACTAAGAATGGTTTCAATTGAGATGATTTAATAACATACCTCTTTATGTTGTCTTGCTCCAGCACCCTGAGCATCCTTTTTTTTCTGGCACCCACTGAGAAGTTTCTTGGCATTCTCAGACTTCTCCATCTCTGCAATCAGGGCCCATGTCAAGACTAAGTCATCTGCTTGCCATTGTATCAGTTTTGCTCATTCAGAGTCTTTTTTACCTTTTGCCATGAAGTTGCTTAAGGGAGACTGTCACAACACATCCACTGCCAGTCACCATAAGTAGGAATGCCAACAGCTCTGCTCTGCTCACTCACAGCTTGCTCACATGTCATTGGCTCAGCTCCTGGCTCTGGAGCTGTTTGGATGAAATGGCTTAAGGGTCTCTGAGCAAGTATACTCCTCAGTTCAGTGTCAACATATAGTAGGTATTTTTGAGTGTAAATAAGTTCTAGAGTAGATATCTATCATTTGAGTATGAATGTAAGCATTCTGCAATAGATCTTACATATCACGTCTCGTAGCTTGCCAATCTTGTATGGATTTAAAACAGTATGGTGGTGAATGTAAGAACAAGTCAAGAAAAGATACAGACACGTGATAGCGAGGTGAAAGATAAGGATGATGGTAAACAAACAATGCATGTGATAAGATCAGATAAAAGCACTACGACCTGGTAAGGGTAGAATCCTTACACCCTCCCCTGTAAAATCAAGAGTATATGATTTAAAATTGGAATAAGAAAAGAGACATGGAGGCCTCATCAAATTAGTCCATAGGAATATTATTATCAGCGAGAGAGATAACAGGGGCATCAATATCCATATGAGTTTCTTCAGTAGCCACAGCGGTAGAATTGGATGGAGCGAGAGATGGCACGACAACTGACAGGAGAGACATCAACAGAGACATAGAGGTGGACGTAGATGAGGCTGCTGTATTCAAAGGACCAGTCTCAGCTGGTTGTTGAGAATGAGAAGGACCAGCTTCAGTTGGTCCACCCACTCGGCCTGCATCCAGTTCCCGAATACGATTATCAGCTTTGAGGTTGAACTTAGCATTCCGCTTCTTCTTGTGTCGTCGGCATGTTTGTCCCAGTGCAGTGATCTGGTTCATCCGAGATTGATGGTACACAGTAATGTTCCAATCACTGGGTGGAGTCCATGTTTCGATCAAGGAAAACACGCTGCAGGGTAATCCGTTATGATTGATATACTGAGCCATCTCCATACAAAGTCGGTGCCAAACTGAGTCGTATTCAGGATAGATTACAATGGCATGTTCAAGCCATTGGGTAGACCATAAGAACAGGATGTCAGCCTGAGTACGAGATATCCCTCCTTGTGCAGCAGCTTGAACGACATCTTCCTCAGTAAGATTGACTGACCTGATCATGGGGGTTGGGTAATATCAGGTCTTGATCCTCAACCCCAGACATCTGGTGGTATGCTCGTAATAGAACAGACACGAAAATACTCCGATGAACACCTTGTAGAAGTGACAGCGGTTCTGAGCCGAACCCTTGGGAGACAAGTCATGGAAAATGCTGGAGCCCACTACCGTGGCCAGGTCTACACACAGTTGTCGCAATACAGCAACTCCAGTGTATGACCAGGGGTCTGCGTGCAGCGCCAATCATGCAGCCTGAGTCCTGTGACTAGCATCTCATCGTGGCTGAGACACACTGGGTATGGACAAGTCTTGGCGGTTCAGTACGTCCTCTTCGCTATTGAACACAGAGGCATATTCCTGCCCAGTTATCACCCACACGGGAGTGACCCAGTTCTGCAACAAGTGACGAGTGCCCACAGTCATGGGGTGCCCATTGTAGTCAGCGTGTCCCATAATGTGAGCGACTGATACCAAAATATGTGCTTGACGATATTCTCTCCAATGGCCTTGCAATTGAGCCGCCAAAATCAACTCTTGAGCTTCGAGTTCCGTCTGAGGCATCAGAAGATAAATATCGTTGACTGGTTTCGGAACCATAGCCGTATTTGAGCTACTGGGCACCACAGGATTCTGGAGGGTAACCACTCCATCTTTTCCTTTGACCAGGCGAGGTTGACCAACGTGAAGATGAGCCTTCAATTCCTTGTTCTGTTGCTTGTGTTCCTTAGTCTCTTCGTCTTCATCGTCATAGTCACTCTCATCTTCATTCAAGATGACGGTATTTTTCGCCTCGGGAGTGGTAATAGGCAGTTTGGGAGTGTTCAAATAGGTATCAGACTCACCCATCATGGGGTCGTCTTGTTTGTCATGAGATCCCATCAACAGGGCGGAAGATGGAGGAGTGGACGCAGACAGTGAGGAAGATACATGACTTCCATGCAAAGCGAATGTGTGTGGGTGTCGTGGTAGCAGTAAGATGTGCAAGTATGCTCCTCAATAGTGGGTCGAGAGTCATCGCAGTTCTTCCCACGTAGGAGAATAATGGTCACTGTATCTTCCTCTCTTGAACAATGGTCCTTGCCTGTCAGAGTAATCGGTTCCTTCCTCTGTTCTCAAGTAGGACATGCTTTGGGATTCTTGTTGCCTAAGCATGGTGACGTTCTCCTCCAACTCCTGGATTCGTAGTTTCTGTTTCTGTCGTGATACCCTTTCTTCTTCCAGTAGTCGTTCTGCCTTCTATCGAGCTGTTTCTTTGGCCAGTATCCTTCATTCCATCTCTGCAATACACACATGAAGCTGAGATTCCGTTTGAGTGCCTTGTAGGTGAGGGATCATGGAGATGTGTTGATTCCTAGCCTCGATCGCCTCTGCCAATGACACCTCCTCTCCTGGCTTCATGGTCACCTTCATGTAATGCAACGTGTACATTTCGCATGTATTGCACTCGCCATCGTGGATAATGAAACCCAAGTTTTCTCGATACCTCCATTTCATTGGTGCCATTGTGTTTCTTAATTTCTCCTATTCCTCCCCTGTAAAGCACGATGTACACGTGGTATCTTCAGCAGTTGAGTCCAATAGTTTGTACTTTGTCAAGTATCGATATGGATCGATACGTGTTGGTGGTGGTTGCGATACAGGGTTCGATTTACATTATGCTACACATTGTACTCCATTTCGAAGTCCGCTATATTATCTAATAACTTAATTTTGTTTTCAGGGACGCCCGCGGCCTTTCTGAGGTTCCTGTTCAGCAGTATTGGGACGCAGTAAATCTTGCCATTTGTTTACTCCTACTAGCTTTAGGTAGTCATTGAGTGCCTTCAATGGTTCTACCGTTTCCAGTGGTTCCCATGTGAGATCCCCTAATGTCCACTGGATAGCAAACTGGATCTTCTGTTTGCCTAGCCATTCATGTCCTTCGATTGAATTGACGAAGAATTCAGCGTCTTCTGGAGCTCCAAAATCATATGGCTCTGGTTTAGACCTATCCGGAAACAGTAAGGGGTCACTTTCAACATATGGTCGAAGTAGCTTGACGTGAAACGTGGGGTGTATGCGTCGTTTCTTCAATTCCTCTGGTAATTCCAGTGTGTAGTTAGATGTCTCTGGCATAGCCTTAACAATTTTGTACGGACCCACATAGCAAGGTAGCAGTTTAGTTGCCCATCCCTTAGGCATATTGAGATTCTTTGTTGAGAGGTATACCTTGTCACCTTCCTTATATTCGGGATCCCAACTATGGGATTGATTCGCTTGGTGTGTTTGGTGAATTCGTGCCTCGATGATGGCGTCATGGGTGTCATATAAATTCTGCATTGCTTGGACTGCAAATGCACATACCCCTGGAGGGGTTTTGTCAGCACGACGTACTTCACGCATTAAGGACGGCATATATCCATAATTGAGTTTGAACAGTGTGAACCCTGTTGTCCTGCTCATACTTGAGTTGATAGCGAATTCTACGATGGGATGTTTAATGTACCAGTCCCTCTGATTAGGGCTCAACGATGCACGAAAGATTTGGTTGATGTTTCTATTAGCCTGTTCTGTTGCTCCATCTGTTTCCAGATGAAAAGACATTGACATTGCCAATTTGGTCCCTAGTATTCAATGGACTTCACGCCACCAGGTAGCTGTAAATTTAGGGTCATGATCACTGACAATTGATGTGGGTAGACTGTGTAGTTGTACATACTCTCAGACGTAAATATGAGAGAGGTCGACAGCTGTATAGGTCATGTGCACCGGAATAAGGTGTACCATTGATGTTAGACGACAAATTATGACCCATAGATAATTGAATCTTTTTACTTTGGGGAATGGACCAATAAAATCCATTCCAATAGAATCCCATGGACAAGTAGGAATCGGGAGTGGATGTAATTTTCCCATCAGAGCCTTGTAGTCTGATTTGGATCGGTTGCATGCTTCACAAGTCTTGCAGAATTTGGCACACATCCTGTGAATTTTGGGCCACCAATACCAATGACATATGTAATCTGCAGTTCGCTGTGGTCCGAAATGTCCAATTGCGAGGTGTCCTTGTTCAAGGATAGTACCTTGTAATGACCAAGTACCCTGAGGCGATACAGGAATGCACAATACTCTCTCCCCAGCCAGATTGTTTTTCCAAATCAACCCATCTTCTACCATGAATAACGGATGGTCATTTGGGTGTTTTAGAACCTTGGAAAAGTCGCTGTCTGTGTGGTAAGCTAGTCTGATGTCCGTAATGAAAGTCGTGTCTTGATCATGTATTTGACCACGTAAATTAGGACCAACTGCTCGAGAATCGATTATAGTGGGGTTTTCATTATATTGAGGAATCACTTGAGTTTCATCATTGGCTTCCTTATGAGCTTCCAATTTGGCAGCCTCGAGATCTCATTTCTCTTGTAACTCCTGCACTCTTCTAGATTGATGTAATGCGGTAAGACGTTCTTGTAGATCCTTGAGTTCAGTTATCCGATCCATAGGTAAATCTTCTCCTTCTTGATCCAGATGAACGTTGGCATTGACGTATTTGTAAGGTGGGTGCACCTCTCCAGGCCTGTCAGATGCATAATATCTTGACAATGCATCTGCTACCTTATTATGTACTCCTCTCACATAAGAGATATCGAAATTGAAGCGCGACAGATATTCCATCCAACACATTTGTCGTCCTGATAGTCTTCATTGTGTCAGAAAGAACTTGAGAGCTTCATGGTCTGTAATCACATGAATAAGGTATCCTATTAGTTTATCCTCCCACTTGAGAAGAGCCTCGAGTATCGCGAGTGTCTCCATTTCAAATACACAGTAGTTGTGTTGAGCGTCCGTAAATTTCTTTGACATGAATCCTGCAGGTCGGCATCGTTGCCATGTAGGTCCTTGGCCATACATCGCACCGATTCTGGTAATGGATGTGTCACAAATAACCCATATGGGCTCATTGGAAGAGTGTGAAATCGGTTGCAAAATTGGTGTATTGCAACACAAATCCTTGATTCTTTGGAAGCTGATGTCGTGTAATGGCCTCCAATGGAAGGGTTGTTTGTTTCGTGCCATGTCGGACAGGGGTGTGGTATACGTAGACATGTTTGGGAGGTACGGTCCCAAATAATTGATGATACCCAAGAATTTTTGTATATCTTCATAGTCACGAGGAATACGCCAGTTACAGATGCATTCCAATTTGTCAGTGTCCACATGCAGACCTTTGTCATCGATGAGGTGTCCTAAACACATCATGGCACTTGCATAGATGAGCTTCTCGAAGCCAATCGAATACCAACTTGAGGTGCACTTCATGTTCCTTGATAGAATTACTGAATATGAACATATCATCCAAGTAAACGTGCATAAAAACACCAATATAGTTGCGAAAGAGGTGGTTCATAAGTCGTTGAAATGTCAATGGTGCATTGCAGTCCCCTTGCTGCATTACGTGACTGAGGAATGTTCCATAGATTGTAGTGAATGCCGTCTTCCATACATCTTCCAACCCTAGCTGCTAGAATAAAGGTTCAATAAGGGTAGTTGCCCTTAGATATGGAACATTCTATGAGGGTAGTTGCCCTTAGCCCTATAGAGAGGGCTTGCCGGCAGCTTAGGGCAATTGCCCTTGCACCCAAATAAGGAAACATCACAGGTCACTTTTGTTACTTTCATCACACATGTCACAGAGGGTTACTTTGCTGGTACAGTAACACTGTCACGTGACCTCAAAAAATTTTTTCATCCCCGATTTGGTATTTGGTTCGAACGGTCTAGGCCACGCCCGAAATGCCTGAATTTTGGGCATCTTTTTCAAAGTGATTCTCAGTAGCGCTAGCAGGCGCTTTTTTGCCTTGCCCGAAATGCCTGGATTTGGGTGTCTTTTTCACAGTAGCACTTTCCAGCTATTTCAGCCAGTAGCGCTTTTTTCACCTTGCCCAAAATGCCTGGATTTGGGCGTCTTTTTCACAGTAGTGCTTGCTGGTGCTTTCCGGGCATTTCAGGCATAGCCGACACTGTGCTATCTTAGCAGTAATGTTGATATACTGACAGCATGTCTTAAACTGCTTTTAAGCTTGCCCTCCGAGGCATTCTACATGAGATACACAGTTAGTATGCTGCACATGTGGGTGGGCTACAGACTTGTTTATATTTCAACAGTGTGTATTCCAGTGTGGTCAAGTAGTCTCATTAGTAGTACGATGATCTTTACCCAGTGATTATGTAACCTTTGTAGAGGTAGACACTGCGGGTTCGAGTCCTGCTTGATGTATTACTTTCTTTTCTTTTTTTGAGTGACGCGCGCGATTTTTTGAATTTTCCTAAGTTCCCAACCATCTGGTTTTTATTTTCTTTTCTAAGTTTTTATGTACACTCAAACAAGCAGAAGAAGACAAAAAAAAAGGACTCTAATTCAGCATTCTAGCACACAAACATACTAATTAAGCCATAAAACTATTCAGGGGGGCAATCAGGAAGCAGGTGTCTTAGAACAAAACAAATGTCCCATACGGCCGATGCAATCACCTTTCCCTCCTCATTCTTCTGCTCCATTTCCCTTCCAGTATGACTAGGCATCCTGTCCACCAAGTATATCCAAAATGAAAGCGCCGCAACTACGACCAAGAGCCCGTTGGCACCAGAGCGAGACAAAGGCTCCCAATCCCCCCTGGCAGCCTGCTGGCCTTCATAACTGTCAGGAACCGGTCTGTGATCTACGAACGCACCTTGACACCACTCTGGTTGTAGCAGCTCCCACCACTCCCAAAAAGCCTGCCCTACTGCCGTCGACTCAGCGTGGACTGGCCGCCACTCCAGTCATCTCGCCCTAGCAACCCAATCTCCGATGCACACCAGCCATCGATCTGCCCTGAGATTGGCGGACTTTGCAAATTCATGCAAAGTTTTGAACCTGGCCCACAATGCCAGCAGCTCCTTCCACTTCTCTATGCTGTCGTATGGCACCCCTTTCGCGAGGCTCAAGGTGTTGGTAGTGTAGAGTGGGGCGTTTTTGTCGAGTACCGGCATGTCGTTGTCGTCGAGGGTGACACCAAACAGCAAGCTTGAGGACCTACTGGATGGAGACTCAGGTGCTTTCTTGCGCCTCTTTCAGGTACTCATCTTGGCCTTGCCAACATCCTTCTCCTTCTCCTTTGTCATTGCAGCTTCTCCCGTGGCCTCAGTTCCTCCCCTCCGTTTCCTCTTCTTCCCTGCTGCCCCTACTTGCACTGGAGCTGGTTCCGGTGACCCAGCAGGAGTTGGGATTGGTGTAGTCGACTCAGCAGCACTGGTTACTGTCACGGTATGTGGTCAGAACTTCTCTCCGGACTCCTTGATTAAAATTTCTCACCTGAATTGGAAGTGGGTGTTGGAATGCGGCTAGGGGTACAAGAAGATGATGTAGTGTTCGGCACAGGGTCACGGTCAGATGAGGAAAGTCGGCCAGGAGCAATAACCGGTCCTGAAGGCACGGGATGGGATTTCGAAAGGTCTGCAGGAGTGGCGGGGGTAGGTTGGGATTGGTCAGGGATAGCCTCTTGACGTGGCATGGAAGGAGCAGGTGTTGAGCTTGACGTCCCTGCATCTAAGGCCTTCACCTCAGACCAGCTGAACATGTCAGAATCGTCCTCAAGATCTTTCATGAGCTTGTCATCAAATTCGCTTGGCAGAGCACGTTGTTGACATTCCTCTTCAGCTAAATGCAATCGTCAGAACCTTGATACTGAAGCAAAGAACATTGACTCACTATAGCACTTGTGTAAAAACCTACTCATACTTGGGAAATGATATTTCTCCCATGCCAAGTATTCTGATCGACCAAAATTCTGTTTCACATCTCCTCGGGTCATCCCCGAATGCACACTGCAAGAAAAAAACTCAGTAATTCAGCAAGGCAAATGAATCATAAGAAACATACGTCATAATGTTGAGTCGACTGCCATCAATTGGCTCAGGACCACCTGCAATGAAGGTGCACTTCCAGCTGGTACGTTCACACACCCCGTCGAGGATAGGTTTGATGAATTGAACAAGATTGTTGATAGACCTGTATCTGCATCAGTCTCTGAATTAGGAACGACTGTAATAAAGTATTTACTCACCGTTGATAATCCTCAGGCTTTGTTGATGGTTCACCTTTGAGCTTCGTGTAGTACTCCTTCAGATCCTCCTCGTGTTTCTTCCCAGCCTCCGCCTCCCATTGTTTCTGCTCTGTCTTCGTTAGCTTCGCCCATTCACTCAACACAACCTCCTGGTACAACTTTGCCATATCCCCATGCTTTGCCACCTTCTTCGCCTCTTCATAGAGCTGGGAGATCACGTTGTCATTCTCCTTTGCCCAGACCAGTTTTGCCGCCTTTCATCGTGGTTTTGCCAAGCACACGCCACCGGTGAGTTTGTTCAACAAGAAAGAGAAAGAATTGACATCATCTTCCTTCTTCATTTCTGAGTTGTTCTTTTTGCAATAGGTATTCTTCAAGTAGCACTCAATTTGCTGTGGGAACAGAATAAGGTTGGTCATGGTCAGTCGCGTTCAACATGATTTACGTCATGATGAGCCACTCACCTCTCGATGCAGCTTCAGCATTGCCTGATGTTCTTTATATTTCTTGCAAGCCTCAGCATCATCCTCATCAGGCACAGGGTACTCTGTACTTGGCTTGTTGTCGTCTACAGCGTCTAGTTCCTCCTGCAGTTTCTCCACATCCATTGACAGAGCAACTGGCCAACGATTGAAGAATAAGCGTCGAATGTCATCGACAGAGCAACCAGCCAACGATTGAAGAATAAGTGTCAAATGTCATCAACAGAGCAACCAGCCAACGATTGAAGAATAAGCGTCAAATGTCATCGACACAGTCCTTGGCCATCCCCTCTCTCACTGCAGCCTCGTATCGTGGATACAGCGAATCAAGGAATGCCTTTCGTTGACCTTTGAAGATTGGCAGATGAGGCATTGCAATATTTCTGTGAATTTTTTTAGTTGAATAATAATGTACATGGTGTCACTCTCGCTCACCTCTGACTGTTTTCACGAAGTGCTTCCTGGCCTCTTCAGATGGGAAATGCAGGTGATAAATTGGCCCCATTCTCATGTTGTAGTAAATGAAATATTTTCTTGACAGAAAACACTCGATCACTGGCAGGGGGTCACATTAGGGTAACTACCCTTCACATGGTTCGCCTCAAGGGTTTAGGGCAATTACCCTTCACTCGGATCTTTTTTTTCCTCTAGCAACCCTTAACGTGGTGCTTGTTTAATGTGAGTGAATGTGTCATTGGTTTTAGGATAACCACCCAAAGCGTATACTTAACCCTACTTAACCACCTTCTCTTCCTACCATCAGCCTTCAAGCTTCAAGTCTCAATATGACTGCTCTTTCGAATGGTACGGCCATCTCTGGTACTAGCCTCTTGTTGCTAATCATGACTTAGATTCTCATACATCTTCTATAACTCGCAGGAGCGCCGCAGCTGGTGCTCAGCTTGGACATCCGAATAACCGTATGTTTCATCATTAAAATTCCGACCAATTTCACGTTTGATTTTTCAGCCCAGACTTTCGAGCACCTCAAGAGCTGATCATTATCTCAGATTCTGAAGAAGAGGAGGACGATGGCCGAACAGCATCCGATTCGTTGTCTAGGTCGCCTGTAGAACATTCAGACGCCCCGTCAGACACATGCGAACACGAAACTTCACAACAATCCCTAACTGTGACTCTCCTGGCACTTGTCTGCCCTGGGTCCAACGGTGATCACCAGGCCGCTTTGCAAACAGGTCCCACCTCACTTTCTACGACGCCACCTCCATCGTATGATGAAACTGTCAATTCAGTAAGCTTGACATGAACATTAAATGAGTGGCATTCGGACTAAATTCTTGCAAAGCTGGATTTCCAAGAAGATTTAGCTCAATTCTCACAGGCTAAATTTGCACAGGCAATAATTGCACCTCATCGAATTCCCAACACCCAGACTTTGTCAGGAGGTATCATCCCACGGAAATGGTATTCCATTACGAAAGGAGCCAATGTGGGCGTGTTCGCAGACTGGTAATGCCATCTTTTTTTCCTGCCTATGATATTCACTCACAAAATTTAAGGCTTGCCATGGCACCCATCACACAAGGCTATCAATCAGCTCTACAGAAGGGGTATCGCACATATGATGCGGCCTTGAATGCCTATACTGCCAGCTATAATGCTCAAGCAGTCGCGATCATCAACCGGGGTGGAGTACCTCAAATGAGAGCGGGATTGCAGGGCGCCGGGTCAGGCCTAGCTGATCAGTTTTCTAATCTCGCTATGTAGAAATTTAAATTTCCAATTATTTCCTAGTTCTACTTTCTTTGTACATAGCCCCGCGCAAATTCACACTCAGCTCAGGTTGAATGATTAGCATGGCTGTATATCGCATGGATACAGTACCACAACGCTAGTAATAGTAACAAATGTTCAGGGATCTCCTGTTGTGTGTAATGAGCTAAAGAAACCAACAGAGGACACTTCCCAATCAAGCCTACCTTTTTCTGGAATTTCGGCTGGCATAGTATGAGTGGACTTGCGGCAACGCCGTTCCTGTTCCTTCTCCGCTAATAGTAGACGATTTTTGGACTGATATGTCACCTGAGCATCGCGGTGTAGGGATAGCAACCACTGTCGGTGTTGTTGAGTCACCTCTCCAGGAGTATCACAACGTCTGTAAGGTGATATCAGTCCCATCCTTGGCTAACAAAGACCTAGTGCATACTTTGCATATTGAATCCTGGATGCCTCCAAATGAGCCTCCTGATTCCTACACATGAATGTTAGTCAGTCATGAGTACTGCCCTAGCAATGATTATCATACCTCAAATACAAACTGTACGCGCTATGTCGTTTCTGGCTAAGTCAATGACACCTTTTCCTGTCATCAAGAAGCATTTCAAGGTCCTCCTCATCGTATCGATCACCCAACGTATCTTTAATGTATTGTATTTCCACATCACCTGTGAGGTCGTAGCGCGGGTGACCTTCCAGTTTCCAGAGCTGTAGGTCTTCGTCATTTGGCATAGTGAGTTTCAGACGAGTGATGAGTGTAAGGTCCAGGAAGAAATTTGCCGAGTTTAGCAGATTAGTGCTCATGGAACGCCTGAACCTGAACAACAGAATAATCACCACAGATGACAGAATAATCACCACACACCACAGTTTTTATCCAGAATTGCTGAATTCTGAGCTCCAATCCCACTCAAATTACAATGTATTGACCATGAGAGTATTTCAGAATGGTCTGAGCAAAAAACAACAGTGCATAAATTCGTGAAATCTCAACGATGTAAATTGGTGATTCAGTTGAAGTCGAGCACTTGTGCACACATATACACAAGTCTCACAATGACCTTGTGCCTGTTCAACTTGAAATCTCACCTCGACAACACTGGATCAACATATCCAGCATATACTCCATGTAACACTGCATTCAAGAAGCAATTTTGTAGCATCACTCTATCCTACATGAGTGAGTCGACAGCAACGCTTGGTCAAAGTCACTGTATCACTCAAGAGTCACCAAATACAAATGAAATGTAATTTATTTACTTGCACAAGATACAAGATACAAGATACAGAACCACTACATTCAGCTAGATACATATATTTAAATTGGACAGAGTGGAAAACAGACCCAGACCCATCTGCCACCAAGAACGCTTCCTTTCCTCCTCTTTGTGGGCCTCCTTGATTGATCGAGTAGCCACGTACATCTCTTCTGTCTGGAAGCTGTGGTCCACCCATCAGAACAACGCACCGGCGCTATATTGCGTGAAAGACATCCGCATCTCATGCTCCCGAATTTTAGTGTTTGAGTGAACGCATACTCCAGACGGAATGAGGATCAGGGTACCTGGAGGAAACTCGATGACTACACGAAAGTCTGGGAGTACAATATGTCCATCTTTCGTGTGGTCATAGTTTCCCAAGCTCCAAATAGTGCACCAACCAAAGGGGAGGTTGGCGTAATCAATATGATCCAAGCAAACAGTATGAGGTCCAAAGTTGAATGTTGCGGCGGCAAAGATGCTATTTTTGAATAGGCGTTTGAGCGAGGGGTCGGATTTAAGCAACTTTTGAAGATGGTCAGAATAGTATTGAAAGAGTCGAGGTGCCCAAGCATGAAAGACGCCTGCCAAGCTATCTGAGTATATCCAACCATCGAGGTACAGAAGGCTTACCGGTAGCAAAGCCAGAAAGATGCTGAAAAGCCCAATGATTCACAAGGCGCTGCAGGACCTTGGAATTCTTTTTGTTTTGCACAAGGTTTCCTGGATGCTGTGTCAAGTGATTAGTAAGTTATAAAGTCACTAGCGCTAAGTGACGTACCGTTTGTCCCCCTCCATGTGAAATCCCAGTCGATAGCACGGCAAATTCTCCACAGTGATGGGAGTTGTGTTTCGAGGAAAACTTACAAGACTCACGGAGAGACTCCAGAGTACTCATAGCAGCCTGAACAACTTGGGGCCAGTCAGAGTCATCTGGGTGGCCGGCAAGTAGGGCTATGGCACAGTTTTCATTGTCAACCAATGGTATTGCATGCCTGGTGAATGTTAGATCAATTTATTAATATCACAAAAAGAATGTACTGGGCATCTGAAGCGATCAATTTATACTGAAATTCCAACTCCGGACCAACCAATTCATCAAGCCAATACTGTGTTCCTGGCTGTTCAGTACACAACCCAACATAACCTGTCGAAGTGACGCCTGCTTCATGTTCGAGAGAATACTCAGTATGGTGGGGCTGAGCAGGATGGATGTGTTTCTGGAAGGTAGAAGGAGGGGTGGTGAAATCTTCAGCCTCACGCACCTCAGCCATCAGTTTTTGCCGCTTCCTACGGTTTTTCTTGCTCAACTGCTTCGTGTGGCCCCTCCACTTGCCGATCATGATATTCTCATGAGATTGAGATTCTAAAAGGGGATTCAAGGGGTCTAGCAATGAGTCCTGAGTGGGTAAGGGGAGGGATTCAGAAGTAGGGGACGTGGGCAGTGTCGTGAGGGGAGAGGAGTTGTCAGGTGGTGGGGTTTCTGAGATATGGGATGCATCAGTTGCTGCACAATCAAGGTGGTCAAAATCCCCTTCATGTTTGATGATGGCCTGGAGAGCAGATCCAAAATCAAACGTGGAAGAGGCAGTTTTGATAATGTATGGGGAAAACATGGTTCCCCAACGCGTCTTTCACCCAGAAGATATATCTAGAATGAATCTCGGTTAGTATTTCTACTCTAATTCTGTTTGGTCAACCCGTAGATATGTTGAATGTACAAAGGAAGCGCTGAACTCCCGTCTCAACTCCCGCCTTTCAACTCACTCTCGATTGTATTCCTGTGGCAACAAGTATCTGAGGAGAGTTGGTTTCAAGGTGCTTGTCATTGAGCATTTGGGCTTTCCACTGCCTTCGCCGTATTCCTGCTGCAGCGAGTATTCAGTGAGGGCGCGTTTAAACACCGAGCTCAGCAAAAGGGGCATGGGGGAGATGAAATCATATATAATAATGTAATGTAATGACTTACCAGTCAGAGAAATGGTGGGTATTTTCATGTTGCAGTGGATTGGTGGAATGGTTGATTTACATGTTGAGATAAACGGTAAGATTCATGCGACACGTGTTGTTGGTCAACAACCTACAACAAATGCAACACGTCGTCTCGTTGGCTGTGGCCACAACTTTTAATTAATTTCTTTCTATCTACAATGAAACATTGATCCAACATTGAACTCAAAAGAAACAATGCCCACAGACACAGAGTTGACAGTTCCACAAAAGCTACAGTTTTTGTGTGGGAGGAAATGGTATCGTCGAAAGGCCGGGTTGTCAGATCTCGCCTGAATCCCATGAAAGGAGGTACTTCGTGGACAGCTTTCTCAACTTGGACCCCGCCAGATGATAGTAATATTGGGATGGATAACGACGGTGAATGGTATGATGTGGAAGTAACGCAGGACCCATTCGATCCAAGTGTCATTCAACTTCCTTCAAAACCAGGTCGTTCCAAACGTTCTGTGAGTCAAACGTCACTCTATTTAAATTTATTTCTGACTTTAAGGAGTAGAGAAGGCCTCATATTGTTTGGAAAGAGCTGTATCGCCAAAAATACTTGGAGGAACTCATTCGGGCAGATGGGAGGGGGGATTTTAGGACTCAGGAGTGTTGTATAGACTGCGTGGCTAGAAAGAGACCGGTGGAGGAAGTTCAAGCTGGGGAATATTGATGCAAGGATTGCTTCTTGCAGGATATGCTCTGCGCAGACTGTTGTGTATGGTGCCATCGTCTAAATCTGTTTCACGTCATTGAGGTGCGTCAGGATTTTCTCAAGTTCTTCTTCATCTCACTGGCTACGCAGCACTGGGCAAATGGCTTTTTCATTCCTGCAAGACTCAGTGACTTGGGCCTCATCATTCGGCTGAATCATCCCACAGGCAAATGCTCCAATCCCCGCTACTCACATGAAAAACTGCAGATCCTGCACACTAATGGCATCCATAATGTCGTCCTCAAATTCTGTGATTGCAAGCTTCGTGTTCCAGATCATATTCAGTGTCTTCGTCGTGGTATATACCCAGCGAGCCAGGACATCGTGAAGACCACAGCGACGTTTCGTCTATTGGAACATCTGCACTTACTATCACTGGTCGGGAAGGGCGGAACATTTGATTACTATCGGTTACTTGAACGATCAACGAACAACACCGGCGTTGGAGTTCCACATTCGAGATATCGGGCATTGCAGAGAATGCTTCTGCAGTGGTGCCATTTGAAGATGCTGAAGCATGCTGGGCGAGGTAATATTGCAAATGGAGTCGAAAAAACAGGTCTTGGGGATTTGGCAATCCAATGCCCGTCGTGCCCTTACCTGGGTATAAACCTTCTGGCAGGGTGGGAGAAAGCACATCCAGAGGAGAAGTGGGTACTTTATTTGCTCAATTTCTGGTACAATGTAAACTAACACAAGCTCAGGTATTTGTACGCTATGATCGTATGTGTTGATTTCAATTTTCGCCTGAAAAACCAGCTTGTGTCTGTGTGGATCCAAGATCCAGGATTAAGTGACAGCCTGGCATATTTTGTTCCTCGAAAACCATACAAAAATTATATCCTGAAGCATGTCGATGAAGAGGAGGTGAGCTTGTTAGAGTTTCTTGTGACTATTGACTCATGACTTGCCTTAGATAAGCTCTTGTGTAGGATTTGCAGCTTTGGCTCAGCAAAACACGAGGTCGTCAAGGGGTTTGCGATATACCGGGGTTGGGGCTGTGACGTGCGCACGGAGTGAGATGATACTGCCATTGGGGGTGGGTAATTTAGAAAAGGGGGAATGGTACGTGATATTCAGTTGGTCATATCTTGCTGTGTGTTGATGTGGCTCTGTAAAGCTACACAAATTCAGATTTTATTGTCGGTTCCACTCTTAGTCTGGTGGCGCACCACCTTCTTCTCATCTTTATCAGCTATGATATATGTTGCCAATGGTCCATGAATTTGCACAAAAGAATGGAGGATTGGGATGAACACTTGAGGATCCCTTCCTTGGTTAACTTAGTACCAGTGATTCCGAAATTCCATCATGCGGCACATCGGGAAGAAGGACATCACAGGTTTGACTGCAAACTGGTGCAGGGACTTGGTGAATGTGATTGTGAGGGTTGCAAGCGTGTTTGGGCGGTCAATAATGGTGCAGCTGCATCAACAAAACCTATGGGACCAGGATCTCAAATCGACGTCTTGAATGACCATTTTGGATGGCATAACTGGCAGAAATATATCGGCACAGGTAAGTGCGTTTATTTATTGATTGATTTGACATCTGAATATTGTTGATTTAGGTAAATTGTTCAAGACCCGATACACGCACGCAGTAAAAGATTGTAACACTCAAGTCGAAGCTCACTGCGGTTTGACGGCCTCATTGCCAGAGGGGTTGAAGGAGTCCTGGGATGCGCTTTGTGTTGCATGGGAATATGGGCCGGTGGATCGGAAAGGAGTGGTGAATCCATTTGAGACTCCCCAACGTTGTGAGTAGATCTTACCCTTCATACATGTCCCATGGTTTAATTTGATTATCGGGTTCAGTCATGTCAATTGCTGCCGTCGAGAAAGAGCTGGCTGAATACAAGGAGGACCGAATTAAGGTGGGAGGAACATCATACCATCACATGGGTCCTGGCATGTTTCTTGTTTTAGGGCTGGAGTTGGAGGAGTCACAGTGAGTTCCGGTCCTTTCTTTGAGCATGAACCTTTTATTAATTCCTTATTTAGGCGCAAAATTCAGAAACTAGTAAAGGCAAGGAAGGATCCCACAATGGCACAGTCAACATCAATCACGGAACAACGAACCATCCTCCGTAACAAGATACACAGCTGGGTCCTGCTACACCACATCTACATGCCGGGATTATTTCAAACACTGACAGAACTCGAGCTCGGTTTTGGGGAGGAAAATAGCAAGGACATCCAAGCTGAGGATATCCCCCTCTGGCTACCCTCTGCTGTTCCGAAGGCTCGCCATACTGCAACATGTCTCCCAGGGCTGCTGGACATGGAGGACCGCCTCCGCACTGCTCAATGCCAAGATAGTCTTGATGGGTTATGGCACACGCTGCAGGTGAAGCTGCGAATGCTTCTGTTCAAATATGCTAATGTCACCGGGCAGTGGGGGGGCGTTCGTTCTTGAGCAAATATCGACAGTATTCAGGAGCGGGCCAAGGTATACGTGGAGACCTATCGTAGAGCGCGCGGGGCGAAACTTGCTCTCTCTGGTCCTGGGGACTGGGAGCAGACTTTCAGGGTATTGAACGATGCTGACGTTAGGTCATATATGGATCCAGAGTGCGTGAAGCAGGGGCCTGGGAGGCTGGGAACAACTGAGAAGGAAGTCAGTGAGGAAGAGGAGCCTCAGTCTATGGTTCCATCTGTGAACAGTGACCAGATTGACCTTGTCTCGATGGACCTACAAGATCTTGAATACTGCCGAGCCCATGGCACTGGACTATCAAGGATGAATCTTTCCTGGATTTGGACTACGACCCACGTGAACAATAGGGATGGTACTGACCCCGGGGATGAAATTTTGCGTGAGGTATGGGCAAAGAGCTGTGCATGCGCAGAGAGGGTGAAGGAGGAGGTTCTAAGACTACGAGAGGAGATGCAGTGAACCTTGTTGTTCCTGATTTGGAAGGCTCAGTGGTGGCATGATAGGGCAGAGCTGGCTTTTGTGGAGGATGAAGCGCTTCATGAAGGTATTAGGGCATATGCGCTCAAGCAGGAAAAAATTCAGACTGACCTTGCGTATCATTTCAAGTCTTTGTGGTCAGTTCCTCTTGCCGACGCAGAAAAGGCAATTTTTGGAAGGAGTGAAAGGCAGGGGATGGAAACAGAGGATTTGGATGATGATTTGATTGATGATGAGGGGGAGGAGGGGGAGGACCAGGATAAGGAGGGAGGGGATGGGGAGGGTGATTTGAATCTGTAGACACATCTGTTGGCTATGTACATTTAGGGCTACAACAGCGGGGTGGAATATTATGAGTAGATCCTGTTAAGAATCTTATGTAAGCAGCTCAGCACCAAAATATTTAAGGAAGGTAGGCACTGAAGCACTTGAATTGACTGACTGAAGCATCCCCAAGCATAACAGTGCCAAAGTTATGGCTCATCAGGTCATGTGATGAACACTTTGCAAAACACACTCAAATTTCAGGCATTTCGGGGGAGGCCTAGACCGTTTAGACCAGAATACAAATCAGGAACAATATTTTTTTTTTTTTTGAGATCACGTGATGACAATACTGCACCAGCAAAGTCACACTATGTCACATATGTGACAAGGGTAATAGAAAGTAACAAAAAGTGACTTGTGATGCTTCCCTATTTGGATGCAAGGGCAACTGCCCTAAGCTGCCAGAACAGCCTCTAAATAGCCCTAAGAGCAACTACCCTCATAGAACGTTCCATATCTAAGGGCAGTTAACCTTATTGAAACTTCTAGGCAGCAGCTACTGGTGCATCTTCTGGAATAATGGGAATTTGTTCATATGCATTCATTAGGTCTATCTTCAAACAAATCTTATGAGCTGCTGTCTGCATTTGAATAATGTCCTGATCCAGAAAAGGAGTCACATCCTTCACTGTATTTGCATTCTGTTGTTGGCAATCACATGTAGCTCATAGATTACCATTCTTCTTGTGGATGCATAACATGGGCATTGCTTGAGATACCAGTTTTGCTTCCCACCACCCAGCATGTTCGTACTTGGCTATCTTCTCTCATAGTTGGGCTTGTAACGATTCTGGGCATCAAGGGTGGTAGTATTTATATCGCTTCTCCAGGTCAATCAATGGTATCGTATGATTTACTGCGCACATTGGAGGAGGTTCTTCTGGTACTCCACTCATTATGTCCTTGCACACCTCCAGCCACTGTTCACATAGCCTTGGAATATTGGCCTCCAAGTAAGGTGTCGAGGTAGTCACCTTAGCTCTGAATTGTTCCGTCGCCTTCGCCAATGCTTCATGAATCAGAAGTTTGCCTGTGGATGGGTTTGTCATATCCACTTCAGGAAATATTCATGTGTTTATTTCGTTAATTGTTTGTTGGACCTCATGGAGGTCTTGGTTTAATCCTGGATCAGTGATAGACCCCACCATAAGTTTCTCTACAATCTCTTTGATGTCATTGATTGTCAATTCATCTTGGGGGTCCAACAATACAGGCAACCGTCTGTTCAGAGGATCCTTAGTATGGGAATTCTTGTTATCCAGCATAGTTTTGATTATTGGTTTCCACAGTGGCCTTGCCTTGACAGTTGGGACTTCTGTCACTCTGCCATGCAGTCATGGAGCAGCATGTTTAACCTTGTCTCCAGTCTTTAACCGACATCGCAGTTTTCTCTCTTCTCACATTCCGAATACCCTTATGAAGTCTTCCCTAGTGAACTCATGGGCCTCGTAGTCGCGTATTGTCCATGTATGTTTGCCTTGATCCAAGATTCGTTTTGCTGATCGACAAATAATTTCCTTCTGTTCTTCCCCCACTGTAATTGCAGGGAACTTCCTTCCGTTGATCACAATCATGTCTTGTCCTATATCAATAGCAATTCACCTGTATCTGCTGGCTGGATACATCAAATATGGAGTATAGACCTTAATTTATGATACATCAGAGAGGAGAACGATCCACTCTATTCAGGTATGCATCCTATTAGGATAGGACTGGTACAGCTGCATAGTAGGCTATTTAGGCTAATCTCCCACGACCTTTGCACTGCTGGTGCACCACTGGTTACCTTCCCATTTTGGATTACTTACGTAATTACCACATTTAGTACTTGCACCAAAATATTTCCCCGCAACAGGAGCATCCACTGTTGAAATCTATATCAGGTAGACTATATTATATAATAAAATGATTTATGTCTGAAAAACACGGGGTACCAAAACAGGAGCATAAAAACCGTACATTCATAAAATGTCCAAATAAAAGTACTACACAGACTGGGAAGGAACCTTGTCACCGTCATCATCATCGCCGTACTCTTCGTCATTGCCACTGCTGTCGCCGCCGTCACTTCTGTCGCTTTCACTGCCACTGTTGTCACCCTGGTCCTTGCTGCCATGATCGATGGGGTTCTCCTCACTGTCAGGGAGAGCTTGACTCCAGAGGGATTGGAATGAGATACACAGATTGTGTGTGAAGGTGGCCTGAGTGCTAGCATAGGCACGCAAACCCTCTGCTAGCTCCTCATCCACATCCTCACTGGCAGGGCGTGAATTCTCCCAGGCTCTCCACCATTGCTCCTTCCAGGATAAGAATGCAATAGTCCTGCACATCTCCTCTTTCAACAAGATCACCTCCTCCTTCGCACGCATTGCCTGTGCACGGCTCCTGCACCACTCCGATTGGCAAACCTCATTTTTGTCATCTGCCCCATCCTCAAGGCTCAACCCAGGACCCAAAGTCCAAATCCAGGAATTGAGACAATGTGTCTCCCCGGTACCTTGACGCCCACCCTCCCGCCTGTCCTCTCTGACCTCCATCCACAAATTGATCCCATCCTCCTCCATAGATGTCTCCACCAGCGCTTCTGAAGGTTCCTTGCTGTCTTCATTTATCCCTCGACAACCAGGACCTTTCTTGACCAGGGCCTGGTCGTGATAAGAACAAATATCAGCATCCTTCAGCTCCTGCAGTACCAGCTCCCACTCTCCCTGTCCCACCAATCTGATCTTCGCCTCCCTCGCCCATTGATACTTGTGTGCAAACGCCTTCGCACACTCATGAACCCTATTGATGACAGTCCTTGAATGGATGCCATCATGCTGTCCTCGAATGTTCCTGTTTTTGAAGATTACCATATGGCTCTTTACACGGAGGGTATGTCAGAGAGAGTGGATGGCATCATGGCATTGTGCAGTCACCAAACGATCTTCAATCTCTGGCAGGCCTGGAATACAAACTTCATGTTGACGGGTGGCTGGGATGTCAGAAGGCAGCCATAGTTTGACATCTTCAGGATTCATGCCCTCTGAAGCTACACCATTGAGATCCTCCTCCAAATTGATGAGAAGCTGCAAGAGCCCCGGCATGTAGATTGCTCTCATGCATTTGTAGCTCTGCAGCTTCTCAGAGAGAGTCTGCCGTTGATTCCTGATTTCATGGTCGCCTCCTTTGCCATTCTTCACAGCGATGGCCTGAACTAGATTGTATCTTTTCAGCGTAGATTAGTATAAGTATAAAACTAGTAGAAAAACATATCACTCACTTTGCCTGTCTCAATGCAAGGCCCAGACTAACAAAACCTGCCACACTAACAACATTGTGACCCATCCCACCATCTCAACAACGAGCCTCATCCTCGAGCTCCAGCTCCTTCAAAGCTTCCTCCTCACTCATGACTACTGTTAGGTATCAACTCATCGACGTAGGAGGATCAATCAATAGATAGCGGACCGACAGTTAATCTTACAAGTTCTGACGAGCTGTGAATGACTAAGGGAAGTTATATGAGTAATTAGTATGACCCCCTAAAAAAAAATTTGATTCATTCTGACTCATTCATTTTACAACGACTCAATACTAGTCAGTATACATTCATTGTTAATCACAAAGACTCATAAGTAGTCAGTAAACACTCATTGCTAGTCAGTATGACATTGACTCAACTCATTTTCCTTTCCAGTAAGACCTAACTGACAAGTATATAAGTAGAGTACAAAGCTAGCATGTACTTTAGCTTGAATATTTTGCAATCTTGACACAGTTATTGGATCACACTCACAACCCGGTTTTTGGCCTTACCTGAAGACTTTCCAGGTAAGAATTGCACATTTTGATATTGTACTGACGACTTTCCAGCACAAACTATATACTATTGACACTATCCTGATAGTATTCCTCATATTTACAAGGATCGACGCTCTTCCGACCCTTGACCACCCTCGACGTTGACACTTTCCCGACTTTGACACTTACCGTTTAATTTACTGATGCTTTTCCAGTAGGTTCTTGCAGCAATCTACTACTCGACTCAATCTATTTACGGACGGTAGACTCACCTTTGTACCATACAAAGCTAGGTCTTAACATAATATTCAAGCTATCTATCGATTAGCATGATGACCACAAGAACAATTCGTACTACCCGAACAAGACAGCAATGAAACCAAACTACTCTGACAACTCAACGTCGTGGGCCAGGACCAGTCACTGAGTACGTAGTCACTCCTGATAGTGACGTGCTACAAAGGTCTTCTCTTGAACTTACCTCAGACAACTTGCATTCGGCACACTTTGCATCATTCTCAACACCTGGAAGGACATTAGGAGAAGTACCTCAAGGAAGTAGTCCAGTTGAACAAAATAATAGAAATAATCAACGTACCTCCCCACCTCAGTCTGGCTTTAATCTTTCTGACATGACTCCCATATCTCCAATACGACCACGGCCTTCGTTATACTCGGAAATATTACATGCTGACGTCATTGGAGAACAACGAACATCTCCTTTACTGCCTACAACGCCCGTGGTGAATTGTCTTCTACAAGAACCATACGAAGGACAAACTCCTAGCATTCGAATAGTAAATGATTTATCTAGCAATGACAACAACTCCGTACCTGGTAATGAAGATCCAGATGACAGTGATAGTGATGATGAGAGTGACAATGAAGAATTGCCACTATTACAAGAAGTAAGCAATTCTGAATCAGAACGAGATGGTGACAGCGAAGAAGAGGGTGAGTACATCGATGAGTGGCAAGAAAATGACCCTAACACACCCATTACTAATTATTATGATGGCCTACAATGAGCATTGGGAAGTGAATATCGATCCTCAGTAGCACGGTCAACAGGGACCTCTTCTTCTATCTCACGATGAGTGGATACCCCTCCTCGCATACGAGACCTACTTGAACAGGCTCACAGACCTCCCTCATGACACCCACAATCACCTCCGCCAGCCCCACCAGTTACCCCATCCACAGAAGAAACAAGACCACCAACACGGACACTTTATAACCCTTGAGCACAATTTGTTGCATTAGCTATCGCAAGTCGTACACTTTTAACAAGAATAGGGTTACCATACGAATTATGGCGGACTGACCATGGATGGATAAGAAGAATGCGCTTTTATGCACAAGCGGATCCGACTGACTTGGAAGACCCATATCAAACAGAACTAAGACAAGAATATAATAGTCGAGAACTGGCACAGTTATATGAGTACTCACAAAGACCCAAGATTCAACAAATCCTATCCCTCCATGTACCTTCTATTGAGGAATGGTCCACACGTAGTAATACACCTACACAATTCGATGAAACTCTGCTCCATGTTGTCAACATATCATCGTCGAGTTCGTCTGAGACATCACCTCCATCAAGATCGAGCAATCATACACGACGAAGCCTCAAAAATGAGAATGCATCTTGACGTTCAGAGACCGAAAGCTGGCAACGAATGAGTGATGTGTCTTATGACAGCTATGAGGACTTATCTCCTACCAATAGAGACTCACCATTGGGATTAAGAACAAGAGTCATTTTTCCATCACCTGCAGATATGCTTTGTCAATACCTAGAAATGACACCCCAATTAGTAAGAGAAGCGGCTAGAGCAGTACAAGGAAGATTACCCACACTGTGGCATCCAAATACAATAAACCAACAGAGAACAAATTCCTCACACTCTTTGTCGACAGGACCAATGTTAGTAATGTCCCCGAGGGAATTCAAGGCATCCCATCAAAGGTCAAGCACGTCGCGAACTTCTTCACAACAACCACCTTCACAACAACCACCTTCACAACAACCACCTTCACAACAACCACCTTCACAACAACCACCTTCAC
>RCHF01001308.1:0-17333 GCA_003987895.1 Neonothopanus nambi | reverse complement strand
AGATGAGGAAGTACATTGTGAACATGTATCAAGGGTATTACAGTGGTTAGAAGAAAATGACTTACATATTAAACCTGAGAAATGTGAGTCTCACACTGACTCAGTAGAATACCTAGGAGTCATAGTTTCCCCCGAAGGTGTAAGAATGGATCTGAGAAAGGTAGAAGTAATACAAAAATGGGAAAAACCTACCAATGTGAAAGAATTGCAGTCATTCCTTGGATTTGCAAATTTTTATCGGTGCTTGATAGACAATTACTCAGGAATAGTTAAACCTTTAACACAACTCACAGGAAAAAACATACCTTGGACATGGACTCAAGAGTGTGAAGAAATATTTGAACTCTTGAAGAAAGCACTTCAAGAGGTTCCAATACTCCATCACTTTGACCCCAATTTACCTATCATTATAGAATCTGATGCCTCTGATTACACCATAGCTTCTATCATTTCACAGASAGCCCCAGAAACCAGAGAAATCCATCTGATAGCCTTCTATGCATGAAGTATGAACGCTGCTGAACTAAATTACGATATATATGATAAAGAATTATTAGCTGTGGTAGAATCATTCAAACAATGGCGTGTGTACCTGGAAGGAGCTAAGTATTGAATTGAAGTGTTTACTGACCATAACAATCTTCAGTGGTTCACCACTATGAAAACTTTAAGTTGTAGGCAAGCGTGTTGGTCAGAATTGTTGTCTGGGTTTGATTTCGTAATAAACTACAGACTGGGGAGGTTGGGAGGAAAACCTGACATGCTCACACAGAGGTCAGACATATATCCTAAAAAGAAAGCACAAGAGGAAGTTAATAAGGGGAATCACAAAGTGTTAATCCAGCCAGAATGATTACACTTCAGGCAGCCCCCCCCCAGAACCAACTTAGGCTGAACTTGGACATGACCTATTGGGCCTAACAGGGGATCTGTCCCTGGGACATCCTTGCCCTCTAGACCCAGGACATCCTTACATGGACAGCCTTGGATGGCCTTGAGGATGTCCCTCTGGTGTGATGTGACAGGGGTGTCAGGAGTCCTCATTAAGGACATCCTTCTAAGCTTCAATGCAGCACTATTGACTAGTTGTTCATGCTGCATATATGTATATTATTTCTGCTATATATAAAACACATCAATGCTACATTGCAGATAGTATTTGCTTATTATATGCAATGCCCTACACTACTTACTGAGAGTACAGATACATGCAATATACACTAGAAATCCAAGAGATAACTGTACAATATAAAACTTGTTGTAATCAAGACTAGGAACACTCCAGATTTAAGACATTCAAGAAAGTTCAAGATTAGTCAGAGCATAGCATTTCTGAGGTTATCACAAGGTAGTAAAATGAGGCTGCTCAACTTCTAGCTTACATGTATGAATGTATGAGTTATCTCTGTGTATGTTCAAATTTAAAGCACCAGCTCTGCAAAATAGCCAAAATAGCCTGGTCAGATGTACAAATATCTGCAACTAATACTCATTCAATGCACATTGTGTACAACTAACTAGGCTTTCACATCTTCTTTACAGAACAGGGATGTCCCTACTTCTAACACCTATCTAAGGATGTCCCTACTCCTCCTAATATCCATCCAAGGATGTCCCTATTACTAGTCAGGACATCCCTGTAGTCCATCCCTCCACAACCAAGGACATCCTCACAGGCTGTCCTTTCTGACAGGGATATCCTTAGATACCCAGGTCATCCCTACAGGCTGTCCTTAGATACCCAGGTCATCCCTACAGGCTGTCCTTAGATACCCAGGTCATCCCTACAGGCTGTCCTTAGATACCCAGGTCATCCCTACAGGCTGTCCTTAGATACCCAGGTCATCCCTACAGGCTGTCCTTGCAAGTCAAGGACATCCCTCCAGGCTATCCCTCTTTGCAGGGATGTCCATATATGCTATGAGGATATCTCTGCTCTCTCTCAGGAGGTCAGGGCCATCCCTGCAATCTCAGTATGGAGCAGGGACATCCCTGTGGTTTCAGTATAGAGCAGGGATGTCCCTGCTGTCCTGTTCAGCAAGGACATCCCTGTTGGTGTACCACAAGCAAGGACATTCCTGCTCCTTTATTAATTCACATCTTCATCAATAAATCACTATTTCACTTAATTAAATAAACCTTACCAATTCACCAAACATGCTCAATCTTAGCACCCATTCAACCAAGTAGAGATTGTGAAACCAATATTATTATTAAAATCTACTAATCTGTATGGAACTGAATTACATTTCTTCCTCCTCTACCCACTCTCTTGCATCTGTAATTTGCAGAGCATCTAGCTGTGCAACCATGCCTAAGTCGGCATCATCTTCAAAACTGCACAAATCCATATTATCTGCACTATCCTCATCACTAACCTCCTGTACTATGTCCTCTACAGGTTCCCCACTATCTACATGCTCTGTCCACAGCCAGTATTGTACCACTTGCAACTCTTCCTGTGATGGACCCCAGGCTGGTGATGCTTTCTCCAACTCTGAATGAAATGGTAGTAATTCCAACGATGCCTTCCATTGTACACATAGTGTACATAACTCCGTCTGACATATCTGTAACTGAAACAGTATATTTAGATCTGGTTGTGCTATACATGCATAATATCAGCAAATCATCCTATGAGCATGACTTGAATGACACTTACTAGCACTCAATACTGCCTTGATAGCTTCTCCAACAACCATCCACTCCTTGGCAAACCACTCCTTCAAGGAGTAGCACTCATGCTTGATGCGTGTAAACTCCTCATCACAATGATCTCGTAGTAGAATGCCCCAAACCCCACGACGAACCTTCTCATCTGCTAGCCAAGCGGGAGGTGCTCCGTTATTTCTCTCACCCTCATACTCCAGATCCAGATCCTGCCAAATTGCATCATCCACATCCAGACTGAACAGTTCTTTAGCCGGAATAGGTTTTGGTACCATGGCGTTTCTTGGGATATGCTTCTTTACTGCGAGCTTTGCCATTTCCAAACAAAGAAAGTTGTAGTTTCATACGAGACATTGAATTCCAGGGTCTCTTCAGTGGACAGACTCCTCCATATGCGCACGCAACTTATGTTCTAGGCATATGAGATTCAGCATCAAACATATAACATATAATGAAAATACTCACCACCACTTTGATTAGTTCAGAAGCTCTGCTCCAGCTGATCCCTCTCAAATTTCCTTGCTCTTAACTTTTCATGAAGGCGGGTTTTGAGCACTCAGGCATTGACCAGCAAGTTCAGATAAGGACTCTGAACCAGGTGATGTAGCTCCTTTTTACCCTCAACCCCTAGAGCATTCTCCTTTTTCCGCAGCTCCCCTGTCACCTTGTCCAGCCTTTTCCTTGCTTCCTCTATCTCAAACGATGCATCCACCCTCTCATAATCTGCTGCTGTAGGATCTGCCAGAACCTTCTCCAGCTCATTGACTCACAAAGCTGATGCATCACGACTTCTACGAAGCTGCAAAGCTTCCTCTACCGCCTTCTTTCCAGCGTTTTGTGAATGACCTGATATAATATATAATTTCCCTCATTTCATGCACACCAGTACCATCAATGCACCTGGAAGCAGCTTTGTATGTGACTTCACCTGCTCTTTCCATTGTGATCAAAGATATGTCACCATAGATCCTAATGCCATGAATGCTGCATGAGCCTCTTCATGCTTTCTCTTGCTATGCATCCATCTACATGTCAACCATTTCGCTAAGTTTGCTAGACTGTCCCTGTCAGCTTGTTTAACTTGTAAATCAATTGTGTATAAGTGATGATAATGCTGCAATTACACTCAAAGAACATGTCAGTAAAAAATAAAAGTAATACACACCCCACACACTCTCAAGTATGCTATCAATTTGCTTATGGAGTGCCAGAACCGCTCACAACCCTTGCCATCAGAAAGTCTGAAACCTTTGCATTTTCGAGGGTGGTACACACATTGACAAGGCCATCCATGCCCGAAGGCATGGAAAACTGAAATCGCAAAACTAATATGATCGATGTAATTCTCCAGGAAGTTCCACTTCACACATGACCGGTGGAGCTGGCATGCAATGTCATACAGAACCCCCACCCTGAAGGTCTGTGGTAGGTGCTCGAAGAGTGTGTTGATAAGAGCCAGCGTGTAATGTTGTTTTTCCCCAGCAGAGGTCATATTCACCAGCCAAAGTACATGGTTGTGGTGACACAATGTTAAGACTCGACGTTCTCGAATCTAGTCGACAAAGGTTAGTAGTAATAGTAGTAGCAATCACGCACCGAATCGTAGTCGGTACGTATACCGTCGAGAACCGCTGAGCAGCACCTTGATGATAACAAGAGATAGGATCGCGCAAAACGTCGATATAAATGTCGACGCGATAGTGTAGTACGTCGATATAGTTGTCGACGTAGTTGTATTGGCCAAGTTGAGAGAGAAACAGGGAAAGAGACGAGAGAAAAAGACTAGAGACGAGAAAAAAGTAAGAAACAGAGAGAAGAAACATTTATTCAGCCAATAGGGCTGCTATGTGTTAGTACATGATTTATATACTGTATTCTAGTGGTATATATGGGGCTAAAACTATGTATCAGACTCTAGTTACCAGTTTGTGGTTTCCATCAGATTATGCATGCCAGAATAGTACTTAATTGATATGACTGTTTGTATGCCGAGGTGTGCCGTGTCGGTGGGATGTGGGCTTGTGCTGGTGGTGAAGGACGATACTAATGGATAAAGGGAAAAAACGGGCTGGTCGTAACAATTACCCCCTTCCTAAACCCCTGAGCCTTCAAAGGGGGAAGTATAGCGTGTCGAACATCGCATAGTAGGCAGTAGTGGCAAAAGCAGTCAAGGATCCACCGAGAATTGAGTCAGGAACGCATTTGGGCGTTAGATTTCTTTATTGAGAGGTGGCTGTGCTATGGCTGTGTTCTGACTCGGTCGCAGGTGCCGTATTTGAACGTTGGACCCACACATGTAAACAAGGCCACGTCGTTGCTTTTTTACATTCAACCGTCGTAGATTGTTGTAGTGAATTGGGCTGAAATGTCGTCGTCAAACGTAGCTGGGGCCTCCACTGATTATCAATGTCCCTACTCGTCGAATAGACCCGCTGACAAACTAGATGAAGTGCAGGAAGAGATCAAATTTTTTAGGCAGGTCGTTAATCGTCATATCGAAAGACTCCCATGTCGTCCTGGCGAAACCAATTTTTTGCATTCGAAACAGATATTGTCCTATATCGACGCCGCTGACTTGTCGGTCGATCATATGAATGTTGTGGCCATGCTGAATCAGCCTGTGACGGTTCCCGATCCTCTACCATTTGCCTACAAATGATTATTGGATGTGATGTATGCGTCATGGCTAAATTCAAACCCGCAGTCCTCCTTTGACATTCCCCCTCGTCGCCCGTTCGTCTGTCTGCTTTCTTCAAAAATTCAGTGGGACGACCTTGAAATGTTGGCGCGTTCGTATATCGACTGGCAAGAGGTGATTTGAGTAGTGGGAGGGCTGAACCATCCTGGATACTGTGTTGTGGTCGCCGATTTAAGCCTGCTTCATCCGGCACAAGGCTCTACTATTAATTGGACTGGTCATGTTTTAGAGGATGGTCAAGTCTTTGAACCTCGAGCCATTCAAATAGGTGCCGGTAGGTGAAAATCGTCTTTTGAATATGTTTTACTATTCACAAGGCATCGATAGACTCTTCGAGCGAGGAAGATGCTCTATCCGTTGACGATTCAGCTCACGTTGGTGATACCGACGTTGGAGCTGTTGTACCCTTGGCAGTCGATGACCCTGTTCCTGTCGTTGAGCCCGAGATGGCCATTACCGTTTCTAATGATGGACCCACTCAGGGGGTTTCGACTCCTACACCAGTACCCAAAAAGGGGAAGGGTAAAAAAAAGGTAGCCCCCTCGTCCGTTAAGGGTAAGAAAAAGGCAGTCTCTTCGTCCATTATCCCCCTGTCAACAGGTGTCAATCAAGATACCGATTCCTTGGCTTGCCCATCACGAACTAGGACTCGACCTCTTCGATTCATGATGACATTGGTAGAGCTCGGAGCTCCCAAACAGCCTAATTCAACTCGTCCTTCCACTGCCATCATAAAGGCAACCAGTCCTCAACGTTCAAGCGAGGGTGCGATTGACAAGGATTCTGCTCTGTCCCCCGTTGCTGCTTTCCTGCCACACTCCCATGGTCCGATGCCTAACAAAGTCACTCATTTCGGTTTAAAGGAGTCGCCTTATGCTCGTGCACGGGTGATCGTGCCCTCGACTTCAGCCGGTTACGAAGACCCTGCGATTAACTGCCTTCGCGATAACGATGGTGAGTCAGTACGTTCGTTTGACGGTGCAACAGAAGAAGGTCGAGTCACGGTTTTGACGGATGTTTTTTCAATGGGGGAGTCACTTAAATCGAACCTTGATATGACGAACAGGGTGCTGTCTTGTTTGGTGAGTTCCGTTTAATATTGCCCTTGTTTATTTCATTCTCATGCGCCCTAGCCTCCTTGTGAGAAGTGCCGTGGGCGCTACTGTTGTCAGTTGATTCATGCCCCCAAGACAGCCTGTGTTCACTGTGTACGTATCCAACGACGGTGCACCCATACGGATATTCTGCGACTGCTGAAGGCGATCCACCTGAGTGGCGCTTCTTCTAGTCAACTTCAGGACACGTTTGGGGTGAGTCGGTTCGTGGTTTTTGTGGGTGGGTCTGACATTCGTTGCCTAGTGTCACAGTTCTCAGATAACTCAGACACATATCGACCCATTTTTACACCTGAGGGATGACGACATCGATTCTCTTTATCAAGACGCTGTCTGAGAAGGAGCCTTGCTAAATGAGATGGTTCAATTTCCTGAGTGTCGCGATGACATATCCCAGTCGAATTCTGCAGCCGGACTTTCAGGTTCCCGTTCCGATGTCTCTCCCGGTGTTGGAGAATCGGTGCCACGCTCCCCTTCTACGACGGTTGACGCAACTATCACCCCTATTGCTGGAACAGAATTGACTGGTCGATCGGTACATTTCGCCACCCCTCTTGTTGACGATCCTTCCAAGGCTGGCGATAATGACACTGCAAGCGCTTTGGCTATCTTATCTCTTGTTGCTGCCAGTGCGGAACCTAGTCCGTCCCCTATCAAACCCCTTGCGTCTTCCACTCAGTCCTTAGAAATTCCTGGAAGCTCGTCGCCAACTCCTACGCCTACCAGGGATTCCAACCCTGATTTAGCCAATGGGTCTGACACCTGTGATTTGCCTGACGACGAAGTCGACCAGCAAGTACATGCTCACCGGAAGCATTTGGACAAGGTAGCTAGCAACCTGATTCACTTCTCATTCAGTCTCAATCGAACCCAGGACTCGTTTATCGCTGCTAGTGAACCGTTTCAGCATCTGATTCCAGGTACCCAGGAAAATCAGGTAAGTGGTTCATTTTCGTTTCTGGGGAGCATTGCTTTAAAAGCCGTGTAGCAAACATGGACGAGTGCTATGGCTTCATCATCCAATGCTCCCATGCCACCTACTCCTCACTCTTCCGACTCGCTTGACATGTTTGTCGATCCAACTGAAAATTCCGACTCGCCAGATGATTCGCTCCGCGTTTCGTGCCTACGAGATGCCCTTGCTGATGCACAGGCTTGAATCCGTTCTCTGGAACAGGAAAAAGCACGACTTCAATGCATTAATTTGGCGGAACAACTTCAAACTCCCCATGTGCAGGTGCCGTTGCAGTCGACTGCCATCATGGATGATTTGACGGCTTCGGATCTTCATGAGTTACTGACTTTGGAGCGTCAATACTCGAACGACCTACAAATTGGGGTTGTGGAGGTGACCAATAACCTGCGGGAGCTGGGTGTACGCTTTGATCACCTTCAGATGGTCGCTGCGAACAGCCAACAGAACCTTATTCGTGCTAATGGGGCGCTCGTCGATGCCCGTGACGAGCAACATCGTACCTTGGACATGTTGGAACATGAACGAACGGAGCGTCGTCGACTGGTTGAAGAGTCGCGGTTGCTTCGCACTCGTGACAACGATTCTCTCAACGTTATTGAAGGTCAAATGGAGGAGATTTTAGCTATTGGTTCCTCACTCATTCAACTGCGAAGTGCCAACCCTGATCTTTGTCTTCAATTCATCCGCGCTACCGTCGAATCTGGTCTTGTTCGACTGGCACCTCTCACACCCAGCCTTCAGTCGACTCCTCAGCAGGTGTTCAGTTACGTTTGTCAAGTTAATGATATGATGAACCACGTCCAGGATGCCATCCGTCGAACCGAAACCACTAGTTTGTCGGTCTTTGGTCAGCAAACTTTGTTCCACCCCCTTGACGACAATCATCATTTTCCTGATGTTGCTTATCCCGCTCCCCTGGCACATGTTGCTGGGTTCATTGATGTCCCAGGCTATCCCCCATCCTTGCTTTTCCCCCCTTTTGATGGTGGTATCCCGATTGATCGTCGACCCACTAATTCGAACGTGATCGATTTGACTGGGGTGTTGGAGGATGAGAATTCTACCCGCGGGCATAGCGAAGTGCAGGAGAGTGTTGGTGGTAGCTCTGTTAGTTCCAGGAAGCGCCACCATGATGGAAATAGCGGAAAAGCGGACAAAGATTTGGAAGAAGTTGGTAGTAGTAGAAAACGTCTTCGCGTAGAGTAGCTGATTCTCTTGATAAGTAGCCCGTAGCTCCCATCTTTGTTCTTTTATGGTTTTTGTTGAAATTTTTATAGTTGATTTTCGAGGATTTTCGTGCCTAAATATATCGTACATTCGTCAATCATGGCTCTTCTTGAGTGCTTATAAGTCGTTGTCGACTGAAGAATCCAGTCGACCTTGTGATTCCTTTTCCAGTTGAGCCCATTGCTCAATACTAGGTTGGGCTTTTCTGGGATTCAACTGATGCCAGTCCCTTAACATATCAACAGATCCAACCATGTCATACCAATACACCCAGGAGTTGTGCTCGTCATTGTATCCTGTCCATTTTACGTAGTATTCCATGTTACGATTCGTAGAGTGTCGTCGGGAGTGTAATATGCGTTTGACTTGATGCTCTTCTCCACCGTCAATGTGAATAGGGGGTGGAGGGGGCTCTTGTCGGTTAGGGAATGGGTCATCCTCATAGGGTCTCAGCAAGCTCACATTGAAGACATTGTGAATTCTTCGTAATTCATAAGGTAAGTCAAGTCGAAAGGTGTGAGTTCCGACTGCCTCCTTGATCACATACGGGCCTATCCATCGCTGATCTAGCTTCTTGGATGGTCAGGTAGTCGTAATATTTGCTGTGCTAAGCCAGACTTTTCGTCCTGGCTGGAATTTTTTATCATCGACGGGTAGTCGATGACTGTTTGCGTTTTGAGTGGCCACTTTATTGGCCTTGCTGATCTCCTTCTTCAAATACTCATGTAGATCATGAATGTTTTCAACATGTCGATTGGCGTCGGCGTCTCAAATGTCAGATAGTTTGATAGTGAGTTTCGGATGATATCCTTTATTCACGAAGAAGGGGCTTTGACCAGTGGTCGCACTCGGAGTGTTATTGTAAACAAACTCAGCGATTGGGAGCATCGATGCCCAGTCGTCCTGGTCATAATTCAAGTAAATCCTCAAGTACTGCTCGAGGGTCTGATTGGTATGTTCAGTTTGACCATCGGTCTGGGGGTGATACGCAGTTGACAAGCTGGATTTGATGTCGAGAGCTTTGCATACTGCTTGCCAAAAGGTGGAAACGAATAGGGTACCTCGATCAGAGACTATATCTGCTGGTAGTCCATGTTTCGAGAATATGTGAGTGATGAAGTGAATCGACAAGTCCTCAGCTGTATCGGTCGTGTAGCAAGGGATAAAAATAGCTTGTTTGGAGAACCTGTTGACGACCACCATAATTGCATCGAATGGGTGAAGTTGATCATCTCGTAGTTTTGACGGCGGTAGATTTACAATATGGTCGACTGAAATCGACTGCCATGGCCTTTCACCAATAGGAAGTGGTTTCAGTAGTCCAAACAGTTTTCGACGTACATCTTTAGCTCGGATGCACTCAGAACAGGTCCGCACATATCGTGTGACATCCTTATTCAGTCCAGGCCAGAAGAACGTCCTAGAGATGAGCTGGGTCGTCTTCTGGATGCCAGGATGTCCTCGAAGTTTATGGTTATGATGGGATTTAATGATTTCCATACACAGGTCATCAGAATCAGGGACATATATGCGTTGTTGACGATAAAGAATGTCGTCGACAACGGAAAAGCCTTCTTTATTGGTGCCTTTTATCTTTTTCAGGGCTGCCGAATAGTATTTGTCTTTCATTGACTTGCGAATTCGAGAGAGGAGGAGGTCTTCGTTGAGCAAAAAATTGGCCATTAGCTGCTCTGGACAGATGAGGACCTTTTGGTTAAGGGCCTTTAGCTCCCCCTTTTTGGGATAGACATCCGGTCGACGGGTCAGGGCGTCAGGTTTGGCACCAAGTATCCCTGGCCTGTAATTTATCACGAAATCGAACCCTGATAGAAATTTGGACCATCTAGCTTGTCGTCAACTAAGTTTCTTCGTCGTCATGAAATGCTGCAGGTTATTATGGTCACTATAGACCTGTACAGTGTATTTCGCTCCTTTGAGGTACGCTCTCCATTGTTTGAAGCTTTCGACAACTGCCAGTAACTCTTTGTCATAGATGTCGTAGTTAAGCTCGGCAGGCGACATGGAGCGCGTGTAGTAGGCAACGGGATTGATTTCCTTTGTCGACGGATCAATCTGACTGAGGATCGACACTATTGCAACATCAGAGGCATCTGATTCGACAATAATTGGTAGTCCAGGGTCGAAATGACATAGAATGGGCGCTTCCGTGAATGCATCTTGTAGAGTTTGAAACGCATTCTTGCATTCAGGAGTGTCGAAATCGAATTTAACTCCCTTGCGTAGCAGGTGAGTGAGAGGTTTCGTTATGCCTGAAAAGTTGTCGATGAACCATCGATAAAAGTTTGCAAAGCCTAGGAATGATTGTAATTGCTTGATGGTCTTAGGCAGAGGCCAATCTTTGATGACCTGCACCTTGTAAGGGTCCATAGCAATACCATCAGGCGAAATAATAACGCCCAGGTACTCTACGCTGGTTTTGTGGAACTCAGATTTCTCCAGTTTAGCATGGAGATTGTGTTCCTGTAGTTGTTTGAGCACCTTACGTACGTGGTCGACGTGTTGCTCTTCGTTTTTAGAGTAGATGAGGATATCGTCAAGATAGATGACCACACATACATCGACCATGTCATGGAAGATTTCGTTCATGAACAACTGAAAGGCGGATGGTGCGTTTGTGAGCCCAAATGGCATTACAAGATATTCAAATGCCCCATATCGAGTTCGAAATGCTGTCTTCCATTCATGACCCTCATGTATCCATATATTATTGTAACCAGCACCCAAGTCGATCTTAGTATAAACTTTCGCTTCGCGTAGCTGGTCGATAAGGTTGCCAACAAGAGGGAGAGGATATCGATTCTTAATGGTTAGTCGATTTAGTGCTCGATAATCGACACACAATCGAAGGCTACCATCTTTTTTCTTCGAAAACAGGACAGGAGCTCCTGCAGACAATTTCGACGTTCGAATAAATCCTTTCCCCAGCATGTCGTCGATGTAATCTTTGAGAACTTTCAACTCCGATTCTGATAAGTTGTATAACTTGCCAATGGGCGGCATAGCATCATTCTCTGTGTCGATACGTAGGTCATATGGTCGATGAGGCAGTAACGATTTCGCTTCACCAGGCGAGAAAACATCCATAAAGTCGGCATATTGCTTGGGGACGAACTGGCTCAAATACTCCTGCTCCTTCTTCTTCTGAGCATCAGAATCAATTGGAGACAAGTTGACAGGGTTGTTGACCGCTGATTTCGCACTCGTCGACGTCTGATCCAACACTGAACCTCCTTGTTCGACCGATTCGTCAGGTTTCCCTGCTGGAGATATGTGCACCACAAACACAGGGTTGCCTTCTCAGGCTATTAGTTCCATTGCAGCAGCGTTAACCATACTGATGCATGGAGCTGACGACTGCTTATCGGGAGGTTTTCTTTTCACTTTAGGAACAGATTTCGTCTTAAAATTCGATTTCCCTTTACGAGTAGGTTTCGTCGACGAAGAATTTTGAGCCTTTGACGATGAAGGAATAGGGACAATCCCTCTAACCTGGTAGGTCTGACCCTCAGGAGTGGTAATGAATACTTGTGGAATGTCGTCTGAGATATCTTTCGATGATGGCAGGTCCCTGGAGTTGTCATTTGTTGTCGACTGGTCTTTAGGCGACGTTGACGAGGATGGTATAGGCGCCGACTGTCCATCTGACGTCATTGACGAATTTGGAATAGTCGTCGACGAGCTGTGATTTGATGTCGACTGGCCTTCTGACGTCGTCGATGGCTCTTCGAATTGTTTCTCAGCCTCGTTGTCGTTGTCATCACTCGAGTCCAGAGGTTCTCCATTGATAGAATCGATCCATTCATTAATGTAGAGTAGTAGGGGGTCGTCGAGACCCAATGCTTCTCCAACAACATCCGATTCATCGTCTTCCTCGTCCTCGATTGACATAGTAGGTCGGATGGTCTTGTCTGTGTTGTCGACTAATGTCAACTGATCATTTATTAGACTAGGGTCGTCAACGTCCAGTGGTTCTTCAGCTATAGGCCGTATTGCTTGTAGCTGGAACGTGTCGACGATGATAGCCCTTAGTTGAGCGCCAGTCAAGAAGGTTAACATTGCCTTCTGCCAGTCGATCAACGGATTGTGCTCCCGCAGCCATGAGTAACCAAGTACTACAGGTGCTGCAGGGTGTAATTTTGTCACTAGGAAGCAGATAGGATGCATAGTGCCGTCTTTGTAGTAGACTTGGGAGGTATATTGATGCGTAACTGCTCCTGCAGATGTATCCTTGCCGTCGAATAGTGTCAAACAGATAGGTTTTTCCAAGGGCAGCATGTTTTCGGGATGTTTGAAGGCTATCGACTTGTCGATGAACAATTTCAAAGCTCCTGAGTCGATTAAAGAATTGTAGCGAATTTTTGTGTCGAGATTGAAAGAAACTGGTAGCATGAATGATAGGTCTGAGGTTGAAGGGAGGTAGTTTACCCCCTCCTTTACTTCGACTGCCCGCAGTCGAGCGGAGCATTCGTTTTCGGGACTCAGAGGCTCTCCGTCTCCTACTGAGACCCCGACACTTTTCCCGGCTCCTCTTCCTCGACCTCGTATGCAGTAAGAGGCTGTTCCTCCTCGCCTATGGTAAATTCAACCGTCATTGGTTGATTTTCACCGAAAATAGCATCCCATTCGTCATCCTCGAGTGGAGGGATTATCATCTGTCCTACTTGTGTATTCCTTTCAGGACAATCCCTCACAAAATGTTGGTCCGAACCACACTGCAAGCATAGATTTTCTCGTCGACGACGCTCTCTTTCCTTCCGCCACCTATCCAAGATCTCGGGCGTCGCATCAGGTGGTTCTCGACGTGGGTTTGACTGATTTGCACCGGCATTATTTCGTCGACGTGCCCACAGAGGTCCTCTCTGATCTGTCTGAGAGACAGGAATTGTCGACTCAGTAGATTGTTCAGCTCATAGTGTGTCTGTCGACTCAATTTCGACCATATTTGCTTGTTGGGCACCTCGACCACGTTGAGCGTTCGTTTGTGGTCGGTAAGTATATGTCAGTTGAGCTGGTCGACTTAGACCAGCATCCATGAATGCTTGTCGAGTAGTGTCGATATCGAGCAGACATTGTCGAAGAGCCATATATGTATCTGGCATTGTCGACTGATTGATAAGTAGAGCGCGCAGGTCTGGTTGAACTTTCTTAAGCAAGTGGAAATGAAGGGCGGCGTCGTCATAGCCTGTAAGCAATGCATATTGCTTGAAACGAACAATGAATGCAGAGAATGATTCAAGTGCTGTTTGGTACATGCTTTCGATTTGAGATTGAGCATGTAGACGTTCGTTTTGCATGCCGAACATAGCACCAAAAGTCGCCAAGAAGTCAAACCATCGTGTTAAAGCAGGTACTTGTTCTCCTTGAGCAGCTAGATCTTCCAGATTTTGATGGTACTGCTGTGCGAGATCGGTCAAGTAAGACAGTGCTAAAGCTACTTTCGACTCCTCAGTAGCATATAGATTCGGTTTCGCTCGCAATATAGTTGTCAACTGAGTAACGAATGGTCGCCATTTCGTTTTATCCTGTCCCGAGAATGGCGTAGGTCGTTTCAATTCCAATTTCGATTCTCGAGTGATTTCACGGTTAAGCTGATCTTGAGCAGGATCTCGACCATTACCATTTCCTTGTCCTGGAGGACCTTGAGGACCTGGAGGACCTGGAGGACCTGGTGGACCTGGTGGACCTGGTGGCCCCATTAATCCTGGTCCTTGCCATGGTGGTTGAGGTGGTAGCCCTCCAAAACCTCCTGGTGGTCCTGGTGGTGGGGGAGGTGGAACAGCTCCTCCCAATCCTGCTGGTGGTCCCTGAGGAGGTGGGGGTGGTGGTGCTTCCCATCCTCCTGTAGGTCCCGGTGGTGGGGGAGGAGGTGGGGGAGGAGGAGGTGGTGCTCCTCCTAAACCCGTAGGCGGACCTTGGGTTGGAGGAGGAGGAGGTGGTACTCCCCATGCTCCCGATGGACCTGGTAGTGGAGGGGGTGGTGGTCCCCCTGCTCCCATGTGCATTCCTGAAGTCATTGACAGTCCAGCTTGTGTCGACGGTCCAGCGTATGAACGTGGAGGTGATCCAGAGTAGGAATCAGGTCGACCAGGTACTCTCGTGGGTCCTGGTGGTGGCGGAGGTGGTGCTCCACCTCCTGTCGACGTTGGAATGAACGTCGACGATGCCTGTGGACCTTGTCGACTACTCGATGGTTCCGTTTGTGCAGCAAATGCCCAAGGGTTACCAGATACTGGGGGTGGCGGTGGAGGTACGTTTGGTGTACCAAAAGTCATAGGATTAGTCGTCGAAGGCCTTGTCGATGTAGTCGGTTCTCCCCCTCAATATCCAGGAAATCCTGGTAAGGGGTCAACCATTTCAGATGGTCGACCAGGTGGTCGAGCATGATTGTAAGCTGTCCAATCAAACTGGGACGACGTCGACTGTTGTTGTCAAGTATCGGCACTCGTCGACTGCTGTGGTTGTGTTGTCAACGATTGAGGCGGCGCCGATCCCGGTGGTTGTGTTTGATATCTAGGTGGTGCGGTAGTCCCTTGAGGTGGATACTCACTTCCTGCAGGCATCTGCTGTTGACTCGATTGCTGGTAGTCGCCGGACTGGTCCTTATCATGAGGCCAGTTTCGGGTCCAGTATGGTTTCTCATCGAAGCTCTCAGGGTACGTCGACTGATGAGGATGATCATGCTCATAAGCTTCATCCTGTGTAGTTGTTCTTGGGAAATGGTACGAAGCGTTTACTGCTGGTCGACCGTAAGATACAAAAGTATTATCCCCAATATCGGACCATGTTGCTGGGACTGTTCAACTAGAATCTCCCGCTCTCGAATAGTTAAATTGGTTATACCCCTCGTAGTTATAAACTGGGGGATGCATGGGATGGTACTCTTGTCGATAGTCATGAGGATATTGTTGAGTAGACGACTGTGTAGCATTCACAGGAGTTGGTTGGGTAACTCGGATGTTCGGTAGAGTGGGAGTGTTCGGTTTAGTTTCACTTCGTACCGGTGGTGGAGGCTGTATCCTCACTGTCGACAGTTCTGGAACCCTAGCATACTGAGGACTAGAACCAAAAGCTTCAGAAAAGTTGGGTGTCGATGGCAATCCAGTTGATTGAGGCTCATTTTTCACGTCGACTTGAGGTGTCGACTGTCGAGGTTGTCGGTTAGCAGCTTGAGCACTCTCATCTGGGATGTCAACGATAAATCCTGCTTTAGCATTTTGTGCAAGAGTCGCAAACTGATGAATCAGGTCCTTATCCATAAGTTTGACGACTTTATGGAGGTACTTGACCATATCTTCATAGCTCTTAGGTTGCAATAGCAATTTTTTATAGCCAGGTGTTGGTCCAGACACTGATCGAATAAATGCTCGACCTGGAACAGCGACTCCTATGCTATCGTTCATGGGGGGAGATGTTGGTGGTGGAGATACATGGTCATCTGGCGGGTTAGGGTCCGGAATTCGACCAATACGCATCTTTACTCGAGGAGCTCTTGTTTCGGGCATCGACGAGTACACTTCAGGTCTCCATGGCCACGATTCCTCCCATCGTCGACGAAAGTTGCCATCTCCAGGTTCTGCACTGTACATCACACAGATTAGTTCCTGAGCAACCATATAGTATACTTGACATTCAAGCTTAGATAGCCATTCCCATGGTGGAGGCTTTTCTTTGCCGTTGAACCATAAGGTCATTACTCCTTCCATTCTAAATCGAATGAGACCTGGGTCAGGCGTATCGAATGGCCATGATTCCCATTGCAAACAAGTGTAGGGTAATTCTTCAAGCAAACGTTGAGTGAACTCTTCCATGTAATAAAGATTTCGTCTGTCGACGACAACACTTGGGAACTCATTCAATTCAAATGGATGTGGAGGAAAATGAGACATGGTACGGTCGATATTAGGATCTTGCATTCGTCGACTCATGCGTAGATTATCCTGAAGGTAATCTGGGATAACATTGTTCGGAATATCATTTGGGTGGTAGATGCCCCATTGGACAAGAAGATCATGGTTGTTGAAAATTAAATCGAGCAACGTGAGGAATCGATGATAGTTGTTCAATCCTCCTAACCATACTTGTCCTAAAGGACCGAGGTCCTGCCATGTAGTATTAGCAGCAACGCAAAGCAGCTGAATCCAACTGATCCAATCATATCGATGAACGGTTCCTGCCCATCCTAGGTCCCAAAGCATTTGTTGAGCTAGTCGACCAACTCGTTCGTGATCAGTGTTAAGATTTTCTGGTTGATGATTAGCTAGAGCATGTCGAAGTGCTTCGAGGTCTTCAAAGAGAGGTCGAGTAGCTCTTGACATGTCTGATCTACTAACGATACGAATGGGTTGGTAGTGAGCACCATTAGATGGTTGAGTGATAGCAGCTTGTTGCTGAATAGCCTCAGTAATATGAGGGGCTTCGTTGTACTCAGGGGATACTGAAGGTCTGGGAACTTCGCGTCGTTTCCCCTTGTCAGCAGTCAACAGGTCGTTTTGCTGAGTCGTCGACTGGTGAGATGTTGTCAACTCTTGTTGGCCATTGTCGTCCTGAGATCCGACTGATGAGTTTTCGTTACTAGCGGGCAATTCGACATTCCACGGGTCGACATGTCGTCGACTAACACTGCTAG